>JAIUZE010026092.1:0-34798 GCA_022085475.1 Heliosperma pusillum | reverse complement strand
TCCAAGGGGACCCACGGTTCATTTTGGACCGGTTTTGGTCATCTTTTCTAAAAACCGTTTCTTAATATTTCCCGCATGCTTAACATATTTAAAACCCGTCAAAACAACAACAAAAAAATCAAGTATCGACACAAGACCAACGGACCAAATCACGGCCAACCAGACCGGACCTGGACCGGGCCTGAACCGGCCTGAACCGGCCTGGTTTGGGTCGGTTTCCAGCCCCCCAAAACAGCCACCCTACACGGCCCTACCAACAAACAACCCCAAATTATTTTCAACATGTTTTAATTAACAAACAACCATTTTAACAACCAATTAAACCATCATCATACAAAAATCATGATTATGAACAAATCATCCAAATATGTCAAGAACATAAAACATGTCATAAATTCATACAACATAATAATCATAACCCCCTATCATGTTACTACTTAAAAACCGTAAATTATAAACAACAACTAAAGATATGTAACATTATTCGTCGAGTAACTCGAAATCGTTACCTTAGCTAGCTAAAATCAAGTAGCACCAAAATAATAAAATATAAGAACTAAGAAATAAGAAACCCGTCTACTAGTCTTCTTCTAATATATACGAGTCACCAAACTCGTCTTCAAAATCTTCCCCTATAAGAAATGACAAGAAAATATTATTAGAATTAAAACTTGATTTTCCATAATTAAAGTGTTGAAAACGATTTTGTCGGAATTGAAAATAAACCGTACTTGAAGATGGAGAGCGAAGAGGAGATTCTAGAAATATAAGTTAGGACGGATTTGAATAAGAAATGAAGGTTTTATGATGATTTTGCTCAAGAACGATGAAGAACGATGAAGAACGATGAAGAACACCAAGAACGATTTTGATTATATTAAAGAAAGTATTAATTAGATGCTAAGTTGATTTATTGTAAAATGAAAAGGTAAGTAGTGAATAAAGTGGAGTGGGTGCCGTGTAATATAGAGGAAATATGGAGTCGGGTTTTGAAATTGTTGTTACGGGATTGACTCGGGTTTTATAATTATATTAAGGTAATTAATTAGATATCATTATATATTAAGTTAACTAAACCAAATATCTAGATATTATGTTATTGTAATGAAAAGAAAGAAAATATCTAGTCCTATGAGAGGAGAAAGGAGCCGTGAGGTTGTAGAAGAATCGGGTCTGTTTTTGAAGCGATTTGCGGAGTTTAAGTTGACGGATCGATAAAGTAGCAAATATCTTAGATATTTGTATTAGTTTAATCGAAAGAATGAAAATATCTAAAGTGAGTGGAAAAAGATGACATGGGGCGTGTGACTCATGCCAAAGTCGAGTTTCGGGTTTGTTTCGGGATTTAAGATGACTCGGGAATAGTTAAATGATGTTCGGGTTTAAACCGTAAAACTTTCTCTTAAATTCCGAATAAATTCAAAATAATTATATTAAATTATCATAAATTCAAATAAATCTTAATAAAAATAAATTAAATTTATTATTTTTTTAAATAAAATTTTGGTCTTTCAAATTACAAGGCGAGTCGGAAAAAGTCAACGAAAGTCAAAGTTGACTTAAAAACGGGATTCTCATGGAATCTCTCAAAAATTCCAAATACGAACTCGGAAATTCCAAATTCGACTGGAAACAATAAATTCCACTTTAAAACTTAAATAGGCTGAAAAGTATCCGTAAAATATTTTCACCAGGAAAAATAGGGTACTTTTCGGGTTGTTACATCCTAAATGCATGCAAAGTGGACTGTTTTGGCTCGGTTTCCGCTACTATGCAGCTTGTACCTACAAAATGGTAATGAAAGTACAAAGTAGCCAAATAGGGGCATATGGTGATATAATATCACCTAAATGACATAGAAATGCGTGCATAAATGGACTGAAAAGTCTATATAAAATACACGCATTAAACATTCCCAAACCAAACATTTGCTTGTCCTCAAGCAAACTAAATGCAGCTATATGGAACAAAATAAACCTAGGGGAATGGAGTAAGTCTCAGAGCTAGCAACAAGTCAATGTTAAACAGTTTAATGCACTCGATCAATCGCTACAAAGCTTAATACGAAAGTGAACGAATTTATACAATCTTGGAAATAAATTAGATTTTCGACATTGCAAGACTCAACCAAATTCGGACTCTCACGGGTCACTCTTCTCTCAACAAGCAAATGGTAAGTAAATATGTATAAGAAAGAGAGAAGAAAATATAGTCACTCACCTAGACTACGACTGACACAACATGCATTGCTAACTAATATGAAAGATGATTCAAGCACCGTACACACGCATAACCACCGTTCAAGGACAATCACGTGCCGAACATTTGCAAAAATATGGATATGTGAGGCTAATTGGTAAGAAGGGGCAAAACAATTAATGGAAATGTGAGGGTAAATAGCCAAGCTAGTTCCTAACAAGACCGCAATAGAAATCGTTCCATCTTCCAACAATCAAAAATAAAGCTCGATGCCTTACCAAATATAGGCATATACAACACAAATCCCATAAGATACCTCAACAAAATAATAAGCGCAGGAGGTGTAAACAAAAAAACTTCAGCCAATTACTTTTTCAATATATATTTTTTCATTTTTTCTTTTCTTTTCCCTTTTTTTTTTTCTTTTTCTTTTCTTGGCTGACTGAGGAAAACCTCTCGATCGAGTGGAATAAGACACTCGATCGAGGCACATAAACACAAAATCTGCTCGATCGAGGTAAACAAAGTACTCGATCGAGACACTATCAACACTTCACTTCTTTTTCTCGTAAATACCCACTCCAATCAATGAAACGAGCCAAAATCTGACACAACGGTAGAATATACCTCGACTACTAAACTAGCTCGGCAAAGGTAGGCTCAGTTTAGGATGTAGTTAAGGGCAACAGGCAGATATGGCTTTATGTGGAGTTAATGGGGTAAAATGAGGAAAAGGGAGATGCAAATATTCTCAAAACACGTAATACCGATCACAAACCCAATGCGTGCAGGCAATAAGAAATCAAAATTCATATACAAGCAAATGACACGAGGTGTGAGGAGTAACTACTCTCATTCCTAGATGAACTGGTCATGATAGGCTCTAAAATCTCAGAATATATAAGTAGTTTGCCAAATTGTTGAGTCAAGTCTAATAATCAAATTTAAATTCCAAGACAAAATTCAATAGTTCACTATTCGATTTCACTAAATAAGTCAAGAAAGGTGCAAAGAATAGCATAAAATAGACTTGTAGTGCAATTTCATCATGAACAAGACTCCAATCCGACTCAACTAAATGCAAAAATAAACGTGATTTTTTTGATTTTTTCAAGTTTTTTCTAATTAACATGAATTGTAAACGTGAATGCAATACAAATGCAAATGCAGACGCAAAAGGATGTAAAACACTTCCCCAAACCAAAACAGACAATGTCCTCATTGGCTATAGCACAGAAGCATATAAGGGAAAGGGAAAAAACAACCTAATTCATGTTCCTAAGGAATGAAATATACAAATAATGGAAAAACAAGGAACAGAAAAACTCACAAAACAAAGCTTCCCCAAACCGGCAGCAAACTGGGGGTCGATCGAGTGAAAATTTGACTCGATCGAGAACTTTTTCGGTTAGGGTTGCTCGATCGAGTAGTTCGTTTTACTCGATCGAGTACGCGCTTGATAGCACAGCCTCGACTTTGGGTAGTTGTTCTCCGCTTCATTTTCCTGCAAAACGATGCCAACCGATACCCAAGAATACCAACAGAAAGTCCAGCAAGAAAATAAATTGTCTATCTAAACTACGGATTATCACGTGATAGTCTAATTGTCTAATGAAAACGCGATAAATTGTTTTTACAAATTGCACGGGGTTGCAAACCCGGCTACCAACCAAATAGTTTCATGAGAAGGCCACCGTTTGGCCTTTGACTTGCGGAATTACCCTCAGCTGCGGTAATTTACGTCTTCTTCCTCCACACGTACGTTGGTTTCTTGGAGTCTAGCTCCACTTCGGAATCACTTGAATACATGCGAGCTCCTTTGTCCTTCTTGGACTTCTTCTTCTGGACGTCGTCACGCAAACCTGGCTTTCCCTTTTCCAGCTCCAATGCTGCCGCTCTATGATCTGTAAGGCAACATACAACAACATGTTCCTCCAATTCGCTCCCAAGCTGGGGCGGAGGTGTTATGGTAGCAATGGGGCTATCACAGATAGGAGCTATAGGTTTGATAGGAACCGAAGCTTTGTCATGCGTGAATAAATCAGGTGTGATATCAGATAAGGGAAGTGCGTAGCATGGTGACACAAGCATAGGACCCTTACTAGCATGAGACTGCGTGAATACTAAATTCTCCCCACCTATTTGAAAAGTCAGAGTCTGTAACCCAACATCAATAACCGCTTGCGCAGTATGCAAGAACGGTCTTCCCAAAATGATGGAGTGTGAGAATCCTCAGGTATATCCAAAACTATGAAATTGACCGGGATAGAGAATTTTCCTATTTGCACAGGAACATCCTCTATGATTCCTAAGGGTCGAGACAAGGTCCTATCTGCCATCTGTACCGTCATGTTTGTACACTGAAGCTTGGTAAAGCCTAACCGTTTGGCTAAAGACAAAGGTAAGACGCTAACACTAGCTCCTAGGTCACATAACGCGTTGTCTCTAAGATAGGTACCTATATGACATGGTATAGAAAAACTACCTGGGTTAGACAGCTTAGGGGGGCATTTGTTCTGGAGGAACGCAGAGCATTCCTCAGTTAAGGCTACAGTCTTTACCGTATCTACTGACCTCTTACGCAAAAGAATTTCACGCATAAATTTTAGGTAAGAGGGTACCTTTAATAGGAGGTCTTCAAAAGGAACGTTCACCTTGAGATCGCGTACAATGTCAGCGAACCGATCAAATTCCTTATCGACCTTAGCCTTCTTCAATCGACCAGGAAACGGAACTGGAATGTCAGGATTACCACGTTGCATATCCTTGACAATTGCATTGTTGATCATCCGCTTGCTTAACCCCTTCGAACGAGCTTCTCACTCATGAAAACCCATCGATCGAGTATCAATATCACTCGATCGAAGATTATCCGAGCTTAAATTGCTCGAGCGATCAGCTTCCTCAGTCAACTTATTCGATCGAGTAACTGGGTTTTCTCGATCGACCACTTGTCTATCTGAATCACTCGATCGACCATCAACAACCTCTCGATCGAGTAACAAGGTTTCTGATTCACTCGATCGACTAACACATATCTCTCGATCGAGTAGATTCTCCTTCATTTCATTCGAACGACTAGCAATAACCTCTCGATCGATTACATTATCAGCAACAGTCTTCGCAACATCGGGATGCGCACCAGAAATATCAGCAATTGTACCAGGACTGTCATAAGCAAGACCGCTTCTCAGAGTAATCATATTCAACGTCTCCTTGTTCTTATCAGTTTGAGACGGTAACTGCCCAGTTTGCCTAGTCGATCGAGCTCCTGCCAATTGAGCAATTTGCGACTCCAAAAGCTTAATAGTAGCATTCGTTGCTTGATCAGTTTTGCTCATTTGGATAGCTAAAGCTTGGGTCATAGACTTTAACTCCCCGACTTCTGAAATTCCTCCAGATGAGGAACTAGCTTGCTTGTGCGGCAGTTGATACGTCGGCTGTGGTGGTGGAGGTGTAGGATTTAAGACATTCTGGCTTGTCCATCTCAATTTGGGATGGATATTCCCTTGATTGTAATACCCACCTCCTTGACGGTATTGTTGAAAGGAAAAGACTTGTTCCTTTTCAGCAAAACTGTCTATAGCCGTGTGACCAGTTTCGCCACACCTCTCACAAGTAATCACTTCTTCTCGCTGCAGCAAATGAACCGTCTGCTGGTTATCTGCAGCTTGCTTCTCCCATTTATCAAGTCTGGCATTTAGTTTATCGAATTTTGCATCCAGACCTTCAGAATCAATACTGGCTATCGTCCGTGTACCACTTCGCGGATTACCATATTCAGCACAATGGGTTGCCATCTCCTCTATCAGTTTCCAACCCTTATCATCATCTATTTCCTTCTGGAACTTCCCGTTTGACGCGACATCTAGAATGACTCGATGATCGTCATATAACCCGTTGTAGAACTGGTTACACATAAACCACTGTTCGAACCCATGGTGAGGAACAGACCTCACTAGCGTCTTGAATCGATCCCAGGACTCATAGAGATTTTCATGAACCGTTTGCTGGAAATTAGTATTCTGACCCCTCAAAACATTCGTCCTCTGCTGTGGAAAATACTTCTTGTAGAAAGCCAGTGCAAGTGTGGTCCATTCGGTAATACCCAGTTCCTCTCTATTCAAGTTCTTCAACCAGTCTTTGGCATTATCAGTAAGGGAAAAAGGAAACAAGAACTCCTTGATCTTGTCAGCTGTCACCCCTTTAGAAACCGGAATAGAAGAACAGTAGTCAGCAAAGGTCTCCATATGCTTCCTCGGATCCTCCCCAGCCACACCCCTATACTTATCCTGCTGGACAAGTTTGATATAAGACGGACGAAGATCGAAAGAAGTTCCATCTTCGTCCATCGTAAGTTTAAATCCTTGAGGTATACATGCAGCTGTAGGCTCAGAATGGCTAGCAATATTAGGCATCTTTGCTGGAATGGTAGTCTCAACAGTTAAATATTCCTCGAAAATGAAACTGTCAAAGACGGATTCAGAAGTACTCAAGTCTTCCTCCTGAATAGTCTTCTCTAACCCTCTCTTCCTGCGTAGGAAGGTTCTTTCAGGCTCCGGATCAGCTTCCACTACTTCGAGCCTTTGGGACCTGCTCATACACAACTATAAAGAGAAAGATAAGAACAGTCTTAAGGAATTAGAAATTCCTTAAGACGAGACAGAAATAAATAAGAGAAAATTAAATTGCCTCCCCGGCAACGGCGCCAAAATTTGATGTGGTCGTTATACACCAAAAATAAAACCTAGGTCTACTAACTAAGAAGATAGCGGAAGTAGGGTCGATCTCCATAGGGACGAAACTAATTAACTGAAATCTAAATCTGCCAGTAACAATCTTGGGGGTTTTGAAATTGGTTTTAACTAAACTAAATAAGATTAAAGGAAAGAGAAATAAAGGAAGAAATAAATATGAAATAAATCAGATAAAGAGGGAATATGCCAGGATTCGGTCTACTGCAGTATCGGCATCTATGGGTCAACTAAGTCAGTCAATCTATCAATGAGAAGGGCAATGGTTTTCTCCTCTCGGTATCAAACCACCCTAGGGATTTTCCTAATTAACTCTCGTCCTCTTAGGAGTCACCTATCAATTCTAAGCAAGCCTTCCCTTCCAATCTCTCGATCCAGGTCGGGGTTAACTACCTAGCCTAGTCTCCTGCGTATACTCATTCAACTAAACCTCAATTAAATTGCTTAGACTGATTCTCATATTCAAGACTAACTAAAATAATCTATCCTACCATGCCTCTACTACAGTTTCCCTCATCCCAACATACAAGAAAATTAGCTACTCATGCTATTAACTATGCTAACAAAGACGATTGAACATATGACGATAGACATAATAAAATCGTAATTAATAAGCATAAATAATAACAACACAGCAATTAAGTAGAGTAAGTAGTAATTAAGATTAAAATAAAGGTAAGAGTAAAAGAGAGAAAGTCGTTTACAATCTTAGCAATCCGGCGTAAAGAACAATCCACGTCGAATAAACCCGAATGAAAACCAAAGATTAAAAGTTCAGAAACTAATGAAAGATTAATGTCTGCTAATTACTGCTGATAAGTTCTGAATCCTCAAAACTCAATAATAATAATGACGTAAATAAGAGTCATATATAGTGTCTAACACGACTCTAACCCTAATTAAGCTATGGACTTGCAGCCCATGATAGGATCCACTCGATCGAGGGTAATAACCCTTCGATCGAGGCTTTTATTCATGGAAATCAGTCGATGGAGCACTTGATGTACTCGATCGACCAACTGGTAAACGGCTCCTACTCGATCGAGCAAAGAATGTAGCTCAATCGAGTTCTTCTGGCTTCAACTCACCTCGATCGACCAAATGCATAGTCGATCGAGGTCTTCTGGCATAGTCCGTAGTGTGAGTCATGACTTGGGCTTGATTATGAACGGTTTCACGCTTCCCCTTGCAAGAGTTCCTGTTCCGATCCTTCCATTCTCCTAAATGCATGCAAAGTGGACTGTTTTGGCTCGGTTTCCGCTACTATGCAGCTTTTACCTACAAAATGGTAATGAAAGTACAAAGTAGCCAAATAGGGGCATATGGTGATATAATATCACCTAAATGACATAGAAATGCGTGCATAAATGGACTGAAAAGTCTATATAAAATACACGCATCAGACGACATCCTTATTTTCTCCAAGACCGAAGAAGAGCATGCTATTCATCTAAGGACTATTTTGGGTGTTCTTCGTCGTCAAAAGTGGTTTGACAAGTTCTCCAAGTTTGAATTTTGGTTACCTAAGGCGTCCTTTCTTGGGCATGTAATTTCTAAAGAAGGTGTAATGGTGGATCCTTCTAAAATTGAAGCTGTGGTGGATTGGAAAAGTCCGACCGATGTTAGAGAAGTTTGAAGTTTTCTTGGTTTAGCTGGTTATTACCATAGATTTGTCAAAGATTTCTCAAAGCTTGCTAGACCGATGACCCAATTGTTGAAGAAAGAAACCAAATTCGTATGGAATGAAGCTTGTGAAGCCGCTTTTCAAGAGTTAAAGAAAAGGTTGACTACCGCTCCAGTGTTAACTTTACCTGAAGATGGTGTAGACTTTGATGTCTATTGTGATGCTTCGAAGATGGGATTGGGTTGTGTACTTATGCAAAGTAGGAAAGTGGTGGCTTATGTTTCGAGACAGTTAAGAGTTCATGAAGTGAAATATCCTACTCATGATTTGGAATTGGCCGCCGTTGTTCATGCTTTGAAAGTGTGGAGACATTATCTTATTGGTGTTCATTGTCGTATATTCACCTATCACAAAAGTTTGAAGTACATATTTACTCAAAAGGAGTTGAATATGAGACAAAGAAGATGGTTGGAATTGGTGAATGATTATGATTTCGAGTTGTTGTACCATGAAGGGAAGGCTAATGTTGTTGCCGTAGTAGGAAATCTTCTCATTCCTTGAATGCTATGCGCGTATTACCCGTTGATCTTTGTATTGAGTTTCGAAAGATGAAGTTGGAATTTGTGGAACGTGGATTTGATTATGTTAGTGCTATGACTCCCGAACCTGTTTTTCTCTGTGAGATCCGCGAAAGCCAAGTTGATGATCTTACCTACAAGTCTATTCAAGCCAAACTTCTAGAAGGAAAAGCTAAAGACTTCAAGATTGATGACACAGGTGTTCTTCGATTCCATAATCGTTTGTTTGTGCCTAATGCTCTTGACTTGAGAAAGCGAGTTCTTGATGAAGCTCACCTTTCTCCTTATTCTATCCACCCCAGAGGTGATAAGATGTATAAAGACTTGAAGCTACAATTTTGGTGGCCGAATCTAAAAGGCGATGTTGTGTCTTATGTTGGAAGATGTCTTACTTGCTAACTAGTGAAGATTGAACACAAGAGGCCCGGTGGATTGCTACAACCTTTGGATATTCCACTATGGAAGTGGGAATATATTTCTATGGATTTTGTCATGGCTTTGCCAAGGACCGTTTGAAGTAAAGATGCCGTTTGGGTTATTGTTGATCGTTTGACTAAGAGTGCTAGATTTATTCCGATCAAAGATACTTGGAGTTTAGATCGTTTAGCCAAAGCCTATGTTGATGAGATTGTTAGATACCATGGTGTTCCCAAGGAGATCATATCCAACCGAGATCTGAGGTTTTGTTCGAGATTTTGGAAAGCTTTACAAGAAGCCATGGGTAGTAAATTGTTGATGAGTACCGCGTTTCATGCCGCTACCGATGGTCAGACCGAGAGGACTATTCAGACTTTAGAAGACTTGCTTAGGGCTTGTGCACTCGACTTCCAATCTAATTGGGAAAAGAGTCTACCGTTGGTGAAGTTTTCTTACAACAATAGTTATCATGCCTCGATCAAGATGGCTCCTTATGAAGCTCTTGATGGAAGAAAATGTCGAAGTCCTATTTGTTGGGATCAATTGAGTGATGTTCGTGACTTAGGTCCCGATGTTCTTGTTGAAACCATTGATCATGTGAAGGTCATTCGTGATAGAATGAAAGCCGCTCAAGACCGACAAAAATCTTATGCCGATATCCGAAGAAGACCGTTAAAATTTGAAGTTGGAGATAAAGTGTTCTTGAAAGTATCTCCGATGAAAGGTGTTAAAAGGTTTGGTGTAAAGGGTAAATTGAGCCCGAAATACATTGGACCCTTTCATATTGTGAAAAGGATTGGTGCTGTTGCTTACAAGTTGAACTTGCCCCCCGAATTTGGCTAAGGTTCATGATGTATTCCATGTTTCTCAATTGAGAAAGTACGTTAGTGATCCAAGCCATGTCTTTCAAGCCGATCCGCATCCTAGATCGCAAAGATAAGAAGTTGAGAAGTAAAGTGGTTCCTTTAGTGAAAATCTTGTGGAGATGTGCCAATGTTGAAGAATTGACGTGGGAAACGGAAGCTTCTATGCGTATTAAATATCCAAGCCTATTCGATTAAGGTATCTTTCTTTCGCTCAAGTTTCAAGGGTGAAACTTTTTAAAAGGTGGGGTGATTGTAACACCCGCAAATGTACCCTATTTTTATAGTAAAAATATTTTACGGATACTTTTCAGAGAAAATTAGTTTTAGTTTAGAGTTAAATTTCCCGTGTCTAGTTTAGAATTTCCGAGTTCGTTTTCGGACTTTACGCGAGATTTCGAGTAAGTTACGTCTTAAGACGTTTATGGGCTTTTTCCATGAATTATTCCACTTACTCCTTATGCTTCCCCTTAACCCTACACTCCCTCACATTCAATCTTCTTCTTCCTCACCAAGTAACCACCCAAAAACCCTAACCTCCATATTTGATCAAACTTAAGATCATCGCTACTCCTTCATTTCTCGCTCAAATTCACTAAAGTTCATCTTATTCTTTCCCTCTCATCGTCCTCTATCTTAAATGGTAATAAAATTATCGTCTTTCTCGCTTTTCAATTTATCCGTCTTTCTCAAAGGTGAATTATATTCATCTTTTATTGTCTAATTGTAGGTGGTGACCTCCAAGACCTCGACAAGGACTACTACTTGATAGAAGAGGACCTCGACGAGGATTGAAGACGCGAAAAGGTAACAGTGAAGGGTTACTCAATATCTTTACGTGTTTTAACGTGTTTTCTATGTTAGTAATCGTATTTAGAATAGGATTAGTAATCATAGGAATTGTGTTGTTGATGATAGTTGTTGTTAGATGATAATTGATAATGAGAATTGATGATTTGTGATGTTAGATGATGATTGTTGAATGTTGAGCTTTAGTGAAAATTGTGATTTTCCAGCATAATAGACCCCAGCCGGCCGACCGGCAGCCGGTCAGCTGACCGGCTGGGTAGTGGCTGATGTTAAATTGTTGTTACGTAAACTTTTAATATACATTACGTCTCAGCCGGCCGACCGCAGCCGGTCAGCCGACCGACTGAGACACATGCCATTTTGACTTCATATTCTCGTATGACTTTGGTCCCTGCCGGGTAGCTGGCAGCCGGTCCCTTTGACCGGCTGGGACACGCTGCTCATTCAATTGATTTCAAATGGTATATAGGTGCCAGCCGGGTAGCCGGCAGCCGGTCCCCTTGACCGGCTGGCACCCGCTGCCTATTCTTTTGAAAGTCTTACTTACGTTTTCATTTATAATATTTCCCATGGACCGTTTATCGTATAAATTCACGTAATGACTTTAAATATTAATGTTTTGAATATATGATATTCCATTCGCTTGTATCGCATGTTTTGTGACGGTTTTTGATATGTCCCACTTTGAGTCGGTTTTACACATGTTACGGTTTGAGCACTATTTGTTTTGTGCTTTGTACTCTCATTCCCCTTGCTACCTCCACGTTCGTAAGGCGGAATGTCGGAACGAGGAGTGTATCCTTACTACTTAATTGCATGTGTTAGTGGGCATATGACGACATTCTTGGGAGGCGAACGCTTATGTGTTGATCGACCCGGCCGTCAAATGTTGTATACTTGCGAGGTGGTGTCATTGCATGTAGCGTACCGCTTGTTATGATGCTTGTGCTCTTTTCCGCCTCTTTCGTGAAGGTCTACCAAATTTGGGGTACTCGACTTCTATGTATGACCGAGTCTTGGATACGAAATGTCATCGCATGTCGAATCAGAAAATGTTTATTCCGAGAGTCTGGCCAGGTTTAGACTAGGACCGTATTATGATTGTCGTCCTACCGGGAGGAAATTAGTCTACATATACGAAATGTAGAATCGTGTATGCGTTCAGGGAAATGTCATCCCGTGGATGCGATTTTAATCATACTTGTCATGTACACGGTGCTAGTGCGTGTCATTTACCGTGAGAGATGTTGTCAACGTATTGTACGTTTGAATGGATGATTATATAATTGATTATTTGTGATCTTTGGATGACTTGGCATGGCTTGTTTGTCGAGTCTCTATCTTATCAAACTTATGCCGTTAACGGTGAGATGCAAGTCTTAGTGAGCGTATGGTTGCCTAAGAGTGTCTTCCCCGAGTCTATCTATAGTATGATGGTTATGGATTTGTACTTCATGAACCGATATCTTTACATATTGAATTACCTATTTATTCTTCTCGTATTTCACTTGTATATCTATGTACGCATGCTTCTACTTTCGTATTACCGTTTAAATACGTTTATTGTGATATGGCTGGGAGAACCCGGAGTTACTCCCCACTTACTGTGGCGTATATGTTTTTCATGGATGAACAGGTTGCTTGATTGGATGGCTTTTTGCTTGTGGTATTTTGGGTTCGGGTGTGAGCTAGCGGGCGTTGGCCTGGATGAATCACCTCAAAACGTTGTTAAGCTAGTTTGCTAATCACTTTGATATTTGATAACATTTTGAGAGACTTCGTCTCTTTGTAGTATATTCTACTTTGGTTTATAATTATTTGACATTCCTCGTATTTTTATCTTAGCGTGTAAAAAGTTTTAAAAACACCGTAGTTTCCGCTATTTAAATCACATGCTTGTTATGTTTTTATTTCCGCATTCGCGAGGGTTGTCATAGTTAGGCAAAGATTTTCGTGCATAATTGGTCCCAGCCGGCTGATAAGGGTAAAGTCGCGTCACCTTAATCAAAGTAAAACCTAATTCACTACTAACTAATAGTCAGCGGTAAGTAAGGTATCGAATCCACAGGGAGGCGGTAGTATTCTAATCTGTTAAACTAGGTTTGTCTATAAAGTAACAATTTCGGGGTTTGAATTGTGTTTCTAAACTAATGGGAAACAATAACAATAAAAAGATTAAAAACAATAAACAATAACATTAAACGATTGAAAACAATAAGATTAAAAGTCTAGGGCCTCAGGTTCACTAGGATTATTGTTCAGGGGTAAGGGAGTAATAAACTATCATGCAATAAAGTTATCTAAGGTCACAAGATCGGTTGATTCAATTATGCCCTTTAGATCTACAATCTAACATGCGATCGCTACCATTAAACGAGTTCTATTCAATTATCGTAGCCTATCTTAGTCTTAACCCGGTCGGTGTTAATCCTAATTCGCGAGACTAGTTAATTAATCCTGGCCAGTAATCAAACAACTAGAATTAAAACGATAATCAAACGAAAACCATGCAATTGCAAATCAATCAATTAGTCTACCCCTTCTAGCAATCCTAGATCCCCTTTCAACCCTAGAAAGGAAATTAGCTACTCATAACAATATAAATAACAACACCAGTAATTAAAGTAAACATGATTAACAATTATGAAAGGATTAACAAAGAACAATTAAATAACTAGAAGGTAATTAACTGAATAACAAAGGAAGATTAAAGAATACCGATTACAAGCTTGAACTAAAGACAATCGTCTTGATGAATAAAATCCAAAGGCAAAGTAAAGAAAACTAGGTTTTCTAATATTAAAGCATGTCTAATTATGAAAGACGAGCTTTCTTTTTATAATACAAAAATCTAATTAATTAGGTTAAAGTTTAGGAAAATATGAAAAGGCGTCGAAATATTGGGTTGCTTGATCGAGCAAAGGTATATTGCTAGATCGAGCAACCTTCAGCCCGACTCGATCGAGCAAGGAACTATGCTCGATCGAGCAGCATTCAAAATGGCTTGTTTCTTCTTTTTTCTTCATTTCTTTGCCACCGTTCTCGATTCCCGTGCCTAACCTTCTACGATCCAACTCCGCCATGCTCCATATCAACTCAAAAAGCTCCAAATGCATCCAATCTGCATTAAAACATAACAAAAGCGGCAGAATCGATATTCTAGCTAAAATAGCATAGAATAAGCAAGGAAAGACGGTAAATCGAGTTATTTGCAACTAAGGGAAGCATAAAATATGTGTATAATTAATGATCATCACCGGCCGACTGGTCGACCGGTCAGCTGACCGGCTGGGAAGTGGCTGTGTATTAATTATGTTACGTAATAATTTTGATATTATGAAGGTCTCAGCCAGCCGACCGGCAGCCGGTCAGCCGACCGGCTGAGACACATCCCATATTACCTTCTATTTCTCATATGTCTTATGGTCCCAGCCAGGTAGCCGGCAACCGGTCCCTTTGACCGGCTGGGACACACTGCATTTTCATTTGTTTTCAAATGATACATTGGTGCCAGCCTGGTAGCCGGCAGCCGGTCCCCTTGACCGACTGGCACACGCTGACTTTCTCTTTACTTTTCTTTCTTATGATTTCATTTATAATAGTTTGCATGGTTCATTTATCGTATAAA
The DNA here is from genome assembly GCA_022085475.1 of Heliosperma pusillum. Classification (NCBI taxonomy): domain Eukaryota; kingdom Viridiplantae; phylum Streptophyta; class Magnoliopsida; order Caryophyllales; family Caryophyllaceae; genus Heliosperma; species Heliosperma pusillum. The sequence goes on along the minus strand of JAIUZE010026092.1, from coordinate 19,925 downwards.
TTTACGTAATGACTTTAAATATTCATGTTTAGAATATATGATATTTCTTTCGCTTGTATCACATGTTTTGTGACGGTTTTTGATATGTCCCATTTTGAGTCAGTTTTACATATGTTATGGTTTGAGCACTAATTGTTATGTGCTTTGTACTCTCATTCCACCGGCTACCTCTTCATTCGTAAGGCTGGAATGTCGGAACGAGGAGTGTATCCTTACTACTTAATTGCATGTGTTAGTGGGCATATGACGACGTTGTTGGGAGGCGAACGCTTTGCGTTGATCGACCTGGCCGTCAAATGTTGTATACTTGCGAGGTGGTGTCATTGCATGTAGCGTACCGCTTGTTATGATGATTGTGCTCTTTTCCGCCTCTTTCGTGAAGGTTGCCCGAATTTGGGGTACTCGGCTTCTATGTATGACCGAGTCTTGGATGCGAAATGTCATCGCATGTCGAATCAGAAAATGTGATTCCGAGAGTCTGGCCAGATTTAGACTAGGACCGTATTATGATCGTCGTTCTACCAGGAGGAAATTAGTCTACATATACGAAATGTTGAATCGTGTATGCGTTCAGGGAAATGTCATCCCGTGGATGCGATTTTAATCATACTTGCCATGTACACGGTGCTAGTGCGTGTCATTTACCGTAAGAGATGTTGTCAACATATTCGTACGTTTGGATGGATGATTATATGATTGATTATTTGTGATCTTTGGATGACTTGGCATGGTTTGTTTGTCGAGTCTCAATCTTATCAAGCTTATGCCGCTAACGGTGAGATGCAAGCCCTAGTGAGTGTATGGTTGCCTAAGAGTGTCATCCCCGAGTCTATCTATAATATGATGGTTACGGTATGTACTTCATGTGCTCTTATCTTTATACATTGAGTTGCCTATTTACCCTTTTCGTAATTCAGATGTATATCTATATATGAATGCTTCTACTTATGTGATATGGCTGAGAGAACCCGGTGTTACTCCCCACTGACTGAGGCGTTCATGTTTTTCATGGATGAACAGGTTGCTTGCTTGGATGGATTTTGCTTGTTGTATTTTGGGTTCAGGTGTGAGCTAGCGGGCATTGGCCTTGACGAATCATCCCTAGACGATGTTTAGCTAGTTGCTAATAACTTTGATATTTGATAACATTTTGAGAGACTACGTCTCTTGTAGTATATTATACTTTGGTTTGTAATTATTGACATTCCTCGTATTTTTATCTTAGCATGTAAAAAGTTTTAAAAATACCATATCTTCCGCTATATAAATCACATGCTTGTTATGTTTTATTTCCGCATTCGCGAGGGTTGTCCCATTTTATATGGTACTTGGCTTTGTATACTCAAGTGTGATACAAATGAGTTTTGTATAGGTGTATGGGTTTGTGGATTGGACCAAACACACACACGCACGCGCCACGCCACGCCACGCCACGCCGGGCTTGGGCTCGGGCTCGGGTCTTGGTAGAGCACCTGCGGTGCGGGCGTAGCCTTCTTTTTGCTACTGTGTGTGTTTAGTCTTTTGCGTCCAAATACGTTGCACCTAATCCTTTTGACAGTCAAAGAATCTCTGTATCTAAGTGCCTGATTTATGGCCTTGATTACGGATTCCTATAATTAAGTGCCTGATTTATGTCCTTAATTACGGAATTACTTATGTATTTATGGGTAGCGTTTTTCTGGCTCCTCTACTGATCACTGCCATTATAAATAGCTAGTCTTTCATTCTGTTCAAATCATCAAAAACATTTCTTCTTCTCCTCTCTAAATAAAATACAATATGTCTTCTGTTCTTGGGTTCGGTTACTGGAAGTTCCAAAGCTCTCATACGCTAGTGGTGGTGTACGGGCGTTGCAGTGTAAACCTTGGGGAACTATCGGCGTGGATCGATTACCACCTCCGTCGTGCCGTAATAGTTTTCAAGTCATTGGATATTACCACGACATTGCAAGTTCTATAACTCGATAAGTTTTTCCATTGTTACTCTTTTCTTTACTAACACTAATTATACAACAATTCAAGGATACTTAAATTTCGTTCCTTCCAAACAAAGAACAAAATATGCAATATTAAGAGACATGGGACAGAATTCCAATGTGCAGTACTTATTACATTGCCAACAAATAGGAGAAAATCAGTACTATATCAATGATTTAGAACCCACGTGCGCAACATAAACCCGAAACAGAATGTGCAGCATTATAAAACTACTGTATCAATGCTTTAGAATCAGGATGAGGAACCTGAAACCCTAAAAAAAAACCTAAATCAATGCATTAATATAACCCATGTTCAAGAAACCAGATGAAAGAAATGATTCAATACCCTAAGGCTGTGATGAAAACCATCTCCCTGAAATACTGAACTCAAATGAGTTCAATTTTCTGAAAATTCTTATCCTTGAGGCTATTGTACAGTTCCTCTCCACACACATGAATCACTCTCTGTCGATCTTTACCAAGAATGTTGGCTGCAGCTTTAAATTCATCCTCAGAGTCAACTTGAATAGGCAGTATGTCCGAGTACAGTTCCACCATTTCCGCATCTTTCTGCACTTTCTTAAAGATGTTACGGAGAAAGTTTTTGAACAGGAGGAGAGCAGCATATGCCTCTATTGCTGCTCCTCCTAGTGAGAAATGTCTCTTCTTGTACCCCGGGTAGGCGAAGGTTTTAGCACGTTTCCGTCTCGCGGCATACAGAATATGCTCTTCATAAGGGTAAATGGGGCCCCTGTAATCGTCCTCCATCTCCTTCAAACCTTCCAATTTTTCTGTCCTCCTTACATATCGTTTCAGTGATGTACTGACTAAACTCCCTTCGAAAATATCATCTTCGTCATCAAAGAACTCATCTTTCAGTAATCTCAGATCTTTGCCCACCATTGTTTGATTTTCTTGAGTTTCTTTCGATGGTTGGAGTAACTCTGTTTTTTTTTTTCGTGCCTCTCAGTCTCTGTTTTCTTTGCGTTGCTGGGTTAGTACATGTAACTCAGCAGCGTCTTGAATAAGTCAATAAGTCAATATATATATATTGGGGTACTTCTTACTGTTAAACTTGACTTTAACCTGATAAACTGGTTAATGGGATCGGAATTGGGTCGGCCCAGTTAGGGTTGACTCAATTCGGGTTTCTTATCTTATCAAGTTAATCGGGTCATTTTCAAATCAAACGTTTGAGGTTGGTTATTTTGGGAGGGTCATTTTCAGGTTAATGATTAAGATTAAAAAAAGGCACAATTGAAATGGTTTGGGCCTGGTTATTTTGTCTCATAGTTTATCTCTCTCAAAAATGTAAACTTTTAAAACCAAAGGCAAACATTTGGAATCAATCAACATTTGGAAATAAATATTTTTAGAAAACTTTCAATTGTTGAGAAAAAGTTAGAGAATATTCAAAAGCATTTAGGTTCATCTCGTATAACTGATCTAGAAATAGCACAATTGATATAGTTAAGAAAACGTGATGCCCTCATTGACTACAAACGAGTCTATTGGCAGCAAAAAAACTCGTATTAATTTTGGAGATAATAATACTAAGTATTTTCATAATTATGCCACTATTAGATGTAATAAAAATGGCATTAAACAATTTATTAATAAAGAGGGTGCTTTTATTATTGATCAAGATCTTATCAAGAAAGAAATTTCTAATGAATTCAAGCTTAGATTTATAAAGAACCAACTTTGTATATTTGACAAAAATGAGGATTTTAAATCTATTAGTGGAATGATAACAGACGAAGATAACAAGTTTCTTACCAGCAGTATTAGCATGGACGAAGTTAAACAAACTGTTTTTAATTTAGTTGCAAATAAAAGTCCAGGTCCCGATGGCTTTGCCCGCTGAGTTTTTACAAAAATATTGGGATATAGTAGGAAAATCCGTTACTAAAGCAGTTTAGCATTTTTTTCATTCAGTTAAATTGCTTAAAGAAATCAATCACACCTTTTTAGCATTAATCCCTAAAGTGGATAATCCTCAATCAGCAAATCATTTTCGGACTATTAGTCTTTGTTCCGCATTTTATAAAATCACTTCAAAAATTCTAGCAAATCGTCTTCGAAATGTTTTGCATAAGGTTATACACCCGTTTCAAGGTGCATTTACACCTAATCGCTTCATTCAGGATAATATCCTTTTAGCACATGAAATTTTTAACTCGTTTAAGCGTAAAAAGGGTACAGGAGGATCGCAATTAAGCTTGATATGGAGAAAGCATATGATCGATTAGAATTAAACTTTATAGAGAAGACCTTCAAGCAAATGGAGTTTAATTCCATTTGGATTTCTTGGATTATGGAATGTATTAAGTCTGTTTCGTACTCAGTTTTAGCTAGTGGAACACCTGGAGACGTTTTTAGACCCACTAGAGGTATTCGGCAGGGAGACCCTTTGTCACAATATATTTTCATTATGTGTGCTGAAGTTTTAGCACGATCTCTACAACAGAATAGTGACCATAGTTCTAGTGACATTGGTATTAGGATTGGAGCTGGTGTGGAAAAAATCACATTTATTACGTTTGCGAATGACACTATTATTTTTGCAAAGGCTTCTACTAGAAGTTGTAAAACTATTAAGTTTATTCTTGATAAATTTTGTAAAATAACCGGGTAATTTGTTAATTTTGACAAATCAACTTTTCAATGTACCAGAAACATTGATCGGTCATTTCGTGATTCTTTATAAGTATTCTTGGTATGAACGAGGAAGCACATTTGGGTAAATATTTAGGTTGTTCTTTAATTGATAGAAGAGTTACTAAGAATACATTTGATAGTAATATTCAATCTTCTTGCACTCAACTTTTGAAATGGAAAGCGAATTCTTTATCACAAGCTGGTAGAATAGTTCTTGTTAATGCTAACTTAGCAGCGAATGGGACTTTTCAAATGCAAAGCTTCCTTCTTTCCTCAGTCGTCCATGAAAAGTTAGACAAAATTAATAGAGATTTTATATGGAATAAAAATCCTTCACAACATAGTCCTAATTTAATTAGTTGGCATAAAGTTTGTTCACCAAAATGGTTTGGTGGATTAGGAATTAAAACTTCTGAATTAGCTAATAAAGCTCTTCAAATGGAACTTTTATGAAAAATTCTTATGGAAAAGGAAAGTATTTGGGTTAGGGTAATTGCTAAAAAATATTTGATAAATTGCCCACTTTTTGACCATAAGCCTAATTTAAATAGTTCTTGGCAATGGCGTAAGCTTATGAGTTTAAGGAGTCTTTTTCGAAAGGGTTTGAGATGGAAAGTTGGTGATGGTAGTAGCATTAAATTTTGGTCTGATAATTGAGTATTTTCTTATCCTCTTATTAACAACTCTAATGATGCCCATGGTTACGATCTTAATCTTTTGGTGAAATATTTCATCACCCCTGATAAACAATGGCATGTTAGTAAATTATATGCGTTAGTTGATATTGGAGTTGTCAGACAGATAATTGATATTCCTTTGCCACATAATGAGATTCCGGATACTCTTATCTGGGGATTATCGGTGGATGGAACTTTATCTAATAAAACAGCAACATGGCTGGCACAACGTTTGTCCATTCAAAGCCTTATTAAATGTGATTTTTATTGGATCTGGAAGCTAAATATTCCTCCAACTTAAAGATTTTTCTTTGGAAAGGGCGTGTTGATGGTTTGCCTACAAAAAATAGGTTGCTTAAAAGCCATATTGATGTTCCAGCTCATTGTGTTTTGTGCAATCATCCTATTGAGGATCGAGATCATTTATTTTTCAAATGTTCCTTGATTGGTTCAGTTATCCCATATATGGGCACTATTAGTTTTAATAATTTTTTAGCAACTTATAATAACGTTGAAAATCAAAGTTTTGTGTCAAAACTTAACTCTTTGAAAGAATTAACCTCAAAAGCCGATTTCTTCAAAATTATATTCATTTGGTGGAATTCTTGGTTTTTTAGAAAAGACCTTATTTTTAATAATTTTCATGTCAATACCAACAAACTTATTCTTTTATGCAGTAATGGGATAAAAATTTGGAATGAGACTAAATTTAAGGATCTCGACAATCCTGATAAAGATGACTCAACTAGAAACATTATTAGTAGTAAGAAACAAATTAGCTGGGCGAAACCTCTAACTGGTTTTATAAAGCTAAATTTTGATGGGTCAAAAGTAGCCAGGAATAAAGCTGCTTTAGGTTACTCCTTAAAATACCACAATGGTAAAGTTATTTTGTTAGGAGCTAAAACGTGTGGATCTAATAGCATCCTGGTTGCAGAAGCCCTCGCATTCGAAGAAGGCATTTTGGCGCTAAATCTCTAGGAGTTTTAAAATTGATAATTGAAGGTGACAATCTCTATGTTACCAACTCAATTCGTAGTACTTGGCAAATTACGTGGGAAATCTCAAGCATTATCAAGGATGTAAATTAGATCTTCATTTCTTTGAGGAAGTGATAGTTCAACATTGCTTTCGGGAGGCCAACAAAGTCGCCGACTTTGTGGTCTCTATTGGACATTCGTGTCCAATTCTTTTGAGGTGGTTTGAAAGTCAATGGCCACAACTTACCTCGCTCGTCCGAAAGGATGAAATAGGTTGGTCCTATACCCGAGGATCAATCTAGTTTTCTTACCTTATAAAAAAAATAGATTAGAAAAAATATGTTTTGACTATTATTTATTTATAATTTAGTCTTGATGATTGATTCTTTATTTTAACGTAAATAATACTCTCTCTTATTTAATGTAATCTTCTCGTTTAATTTTGGCTTTTGGATTAAAAAAATGAATTTTGACCACACAAAAACAATCTACCCCACATGTATAGAATATGGACAACTCAAAACACACAACCCTACATCCAAAAGAGAAAATAGGGAAGAAACTTGAATAGCCCGAAAAAAAATAGGGAGGTTTACATTCAATTAGAGGGAGTATTAAGTATGATTACACATTAGTCTTTTCAATTCCTTATGGGTCAACTAGAGTTATGTTTTGTCCGGGCATTTTCGGATAGGGTGGATTCAAATCGGGTTAGTTACGGGTCAACAAAGCTCGGATCGGGTCAGGTCAATTCGGATTCCGGGTAACACTGGAGTGCTGTACTGCGGGTTAATATCGAGTCTCAGGTAAGTCTTTTCAGGCGTAGTGTCAATTGGGTCTGGTTGATTTTCCCAGGTGTTGTTATAACCTATTTCCATCGATTTAACCCGATAAGTCGGTGAAGTTATGACCTATGATAAATTTATATGATTAGTAATACTTCAAAACCAAATTTTCTTAAATAACATAATCTTTGTCCCGGTCATTTGTTACCACTTTCATATTAGGGTGTCTCTTTCATTTGTTTACCATTCTATATTAAGAAGGTATTCTATAAGTAATTTGAATCCCCAATGAGATTATTGTTCACATGTCATCTATTAAGTACAACTACAATGATCCATTTCTATTTCCTTGGTCTTTGTGCCAAAAGAAAAGATAAACAGATGATCGGGATGGAGGGAATAAATGTTATTGAAGTATAGTTATATTTATACGATAAATGCGATTTAAAAGTATTATTTTATTGTTGTTCTTCAACATAAGTATTTCAAATAATAATTAGGCCATATTCTTTTGGACCTTGTTTATGTTCAATCCAGATCTCATAAGGTTCAGTTAAGAAAAAGTCAGAATTTATAGGTTTAGTTCATATCCTATAAGTTTAGAAAAGTTAAGTTCAGATCCTAAGTCTGGTTAAGAAAAATTTAGCTCTTATAAGCTAGTTTAGAAAAGTTCAGATCTTATAAATTTTGTTTAGAAAAGTTTGAAAACTTTAAATTAACTCATATTAAGTTATTTATGTTAAACATGTTAAATACTTTTTTTTTCATTTAATGCAAATAAATGAGTTGTGTTTTTATATGATAAGGTCGTCTCACGTTTTATCGTTAAATTAATTAGTCACATACCATATATTATTTTGTTACATACTATGCATTAAGTTATGTCTTCAAGCTAGACTGGTAATCTTTTGATAGTATGAAAATGAAGAGTCATATTAATCATCCTAAGCTTTTGTAAAATTCACCCATCTTTGTGTTAGATATTTGTACAACTGTAGTTATTACGACAAATATTTGGCGCGGAAAATAAAGATAAATAAGAAATAGACGAGGAAGAGGATGAGATAGAAATAGACGATTAAAAAAAGGTGTAATACATGAACAAATAATGTATATAAAGCGACAGAATTGTTTATCTTATTTTGTGTTTCACATTATATTTTTTCTTGGGATATTGTACATGGTAACCCCCTATTACTTCTATAATGAACCGCTCTTTTTGAGCTAAAATCTTTAGTCGTCTATAATTTCTGGATACGATCTCCATAGACGACAATTTTTATTTTCAAACTAAAGATGTTTACGCTATGAACTCGTAACCATGAGATATGTTCAGTCAAAGGTTTTTTTTGTTAAAAACGTTTAACAGATCACAACTCTTGCTACAAGTTCAAAAAGTGGCAAAAAAAAAATCTCGAATCAAAGATCTCGTAAAGACGATCAACTTGAAAAAATAAGTCGGCGTTTCAAACTTATGACCATGATAGGCGGTCAAAGTTTTTTATTGTAAAATGAGGGGCCCCCCTTACAAAACCAAAAAATATAAGGGACAAGGGGTAACATATAGAATATCCCTATTTTGTTTTTGGATTTTTATGTTGTAACCATGTGTTTTTTCAAATTCTACGTGATAACCCTACTTTTCAAAGAATACATATGGTAACCCTCAATTGTATAAATACATATTAGTGTGACCCTTAACTATTTTTTCCTTCAGTTTCTCCGTTTAAGTATGAGGCGTGACGAATTGAATTTCGAGATTTTCTACAAGGTAACCCTCTAACTTTTTAAATCCTACAAGATAACCCTACTTCTTTTAGAAATCACACATGCGTAAAATACAATCCCTTAATTAGTCTTTTTTCACATTTTTACTTAATTAAACCCAAAATTGTCAAGTCCCTTCTCATTACCCTTGAATTAAAAGTTTTTTTTTAAGAATGATATGTTTATGAAGGGAATAATGCATAATGAGTTGTGTTATTGAGTTGTATCTAATTGATAGCAATACAATGAATTTATAGTAGCATAGTAAGGTAGTCTAAACCCTAGACGATAGTCGTCGTCTAACAATGGCAACTCTATAATCTTATTCTCATGATAATATCATAATTATTCTCTACGGTATATTCTAATATACCGTATTTCTCTAACATCCCCCCTCAAACTCATGGTAATTTGTTAAAATTTCCATGAGTTTGCACAAAAAAGAAAATAGAAATCTTCATCTTCTTCATTAATCTTCTTTGTCTTCGCAAAGTTGGTAAAAGAAACGAGTAGAAGACTCGCTAGAAAAATCCCTTCGAACAAGAACGTTGAGTTTTTCGGACTTGTCGAATATAAAATAATTTGTTAGGAACATTAATCGGACCTAAACAAATTTCAGTAAAACGGAAAATTATCCGTAAGTTTCGAGATTCGGAGAACGTTAAGCTTTTCGAACTCCAAATAAATCAATTTAAGTACCACCTTGAACAAAGTAAAAGACGATTAATCAAATTACAAAGTAAAAGTAAGAAATTATTTCTTTATTCCTGGATTTGTTTTGACACAAGGTCATACGTGATCTCTTGCTCTCAAAGGAAGACATTCAAACAACTTTTGTTTTTTTTTTTATTTTTTTTGTTTGGATTTTTTTTTATGTTATTAGCTAAAATAAATTGAGGATCATTAATATCAATAATCCCGCCGGTGAGCGCCATAAATTTTGCCCACTGGCAAGAATGCGGAAGCGATTTACAGTCCTCAAGATGGAGGCTCTGATACCATGATAAGTTTATGAAGGGAATAATGCATAATGAGTTGTGTTATTGAGTTGTATCTAATTGATAGCAATACAATGAATTTATAGTAGCATAGTAAGGTAGTCTAAACCCTAGACGATAGTCGTCGTCTAACAATGGCAACTCTATAATCTTATTCTCATGATAATATCATAATTATTCTCTACGGTATATTCTAATATACCGTATTTCTCTAACAAAGAAATCTGATAAGAACTTTGTTTAATATACAAAAAAAATCCCAAATTTTTTTGTAAAATTCAAAGTAAAAGTACTCCACACCGCGCATTGTAATAATAAATCCCAAGTATTATTCATAGTTTCCACCAATTAAAAAAAATTAACGGAAGATTCTCACGATACCACCGAACTTTGATATTTTGCCCGAAATACCCAAAACTTTGACTCAAAAATATTTAACTGGACATAACTCGTGTTTACAAACTCGGAAAATGACAATTTTGTTTCAAATCGTTCATCTTTCGGAGAACTACGATTCGAAAAAAAATTAGCGAGATCGAAACTCGTGACCAAAAGATATGGCTACTCAAAGTTAGTTTGGTGAAAAAAACTTTGACATACAAAAAACTTCTAGCCACAAGATCCAATTACGACTAATTTAATTTTCTAATCGTAGCTCTCGGAATGATGAACGATTTGAAAAAAAATCGTCTTTTCCGAGTTTGTAAACACGGGTTATGGCCACTTGAAGTTTTTCGGGTGAAAAATTTGGGTATTTCAGACAAAATGTCAAAGTTCAGGGGTACCGTGAGAAATTTGCAAAAACTTAATTTCGAAACCACATTAAATACCCTAAAAATGAAAAATGTTGCAAACAACAAAACAATCACTCACTTCAATTATTCGACAAATTGGCACAATAAAGACGTGTACAAATTGAGGAGTGAGGACTTATTTGTAAACATAAGTCTTAAAGATTAATATTGGAGTTTTTTTGTTAATTATTGAACCTGATATTTGGAGAATTACGGTAATTATACTTGTTGAGACTATTTCTAGATTAGATTGGTTGATGATGCCTTAAGACAAATTAATCTTATTGTTAATATAATGCGTATCTCTTAAGTTTTAATCTTATAGATATGGAAGCTCAAGTAATCGTTTAAGGTTGCACAAGAAGATCAAGAGATGAAGATCGTCATTGTTAGAGTCATAGGGTTGTATAAGAGATCATTAAACTCGATTCATGCTAAGTACTTCAAAACTAACAGTGCCATGTCGCTGTGGTTTCTGGCTCTTAAATATTTCGAAAATATTTAACTCTTGAAAATAGCTTTCCAAACTTTGATCAACATTTTACATTGCTTAAAATTCTGGTTTGATCTTTATAATTGGAAGAAAACTTTTAGTTGTCTTGGAGAAGAGGTAGTTGGCACAAAAAGACACTTGCCAAAAATGGGTTGTTTACTTTTTCTATATTTGGTGATGTTTATGGTCCCCATGAACACTACCATTTATGCTTTTTCTTGTTGAAAAAACTAACCCTTATTTGTCTAAATGTGGGCTGCAAAATTAAGCTTACTAGTAAACTAGATTACTTGTGCAAGTTATTCATTTGGCTTGCATAAGGGGTCATGGTTTCTTGTGCCTTAATTGACCTTCTTATTTGTTGTTCAAGCTTCAATTCTTTAATATTTTTTTAACACTTGTACTTCATTGTAGTGTGTTATTTTAATGTGTAGTACACTCTACTTTACATTATAAATACCATACTTATTTCAATTGAACAAGTGTGCAACAACAACAACAAACATTTATAAGAAAAAAGACTTTGAGTTTTATTGAGTAAATAATCTTTGCAAAAACCGTTTTAACATTTCATACTTAATTGTTTTACAAAATATTTTTCTTAAGTCTTTTACAAAGAGCTAGTTCGTTGCAACAAAGCATGTATCGTGTTCGATGATCTCGTGTTAGTACTTAATCGTTTTCTCCACCGTTCATTTTGTGAACATTTTGAGAAACACAAGTCTTGTAACAAACGAGTAGAACAAGTCTTAAGATAGAATTATCTTGAGCAATTAGCAACTCGCAACTCGAAAGAGTTGGGGAAGTCTCTTGGCGGAGTAGCCTTGAGCAATAGCAACTCGAAAGAGTTGGGCAAATCTCTTAGCGGAGTAGCTTTGAGCATAAGTCTTGGTGCGGAGTAGCATTGACCAAATAGCAACCGGATAAGGTTGGGGAGTTGTTTTATTATTCGGGGTCTTTGTTTGTATGAGTTTACTTCAAAGATTTTTAATAAGATAACGTTGGATGTAGGTCGCGGAGTAGTGACCGAACCAATTTAAAAAACATCCTTGAGTTTTGTCTATTTCGTTTTTAATATTTCCGCTGCACTCTGAATTCATTGTTGATTCCACTGTGACATTTACTTGCTGAATCGTTATTGAATACTTCTAACTTTCTAGTTTTAAGTGTTAACTTCTCCTTTCTTCTAAGTAGTGTCTTAGTGATCATAGAGTTTTTAATTAAGCTTAAAATTTTAAATAGACACCTAATTCACCCCCTCCCCCTCTTAGGTGATCTTGCCCTTGACTTTTCAATATTTTAAAGAGATGACGATACCGAGAGTTGACATTTTCTTGGAGTAATTGAGTGAAAAGATGCTAAGAATGATAAATTGAGGAGTGAGGGGTGTTTTTAAGAGTGTTTATTTTGTAAAAAAAAAAAATTGGGTTACATTGTAGAAAATATCAAAATATAATTGGCCACGTCACATACTTAACAAGCAAATTGACGGAAAAAATAGTTAATGTTCACGCTAATACGTATTAAAAGAGTTGAGGATTACCATAAGTGATATTTGAAATGTAGGGTTACCACGTAAATTTGAAAAAACACAGGGTTACTTTTTTTTCTTTAATGTTATCTCTAAAAAGTAGAGGTAATAATAATAATAATTAATTTAATTAAGTTAAATTAATGTTAAGTTAAGTTCAAAGCATATAAGTCTAGTTCAGAAAAGTTCATCTCCTATAAGTCCAGTTTAGATCTTATTAGTTCTTCTTTATAAAAGTTCTGCTTGAAAATTTCAGTTAAGAAAATTTCAAATCGTATAAGTCTATTTCAGATGCTATAAGTTCAATTCAGTTCAGATTCTACAATTTAACTAACTAAAGTTCATTTTAGAAAAGTCCAGATTCAACAAATTAGTTTACAAGAGTTCAACAAAATTAAGTCCAAAAGAACAAGGTGTTAATCAATGTAGGGGTCCATGCATGTTCTATTAGGCTGAATTTCAATTTTTATAAGTTAATTTCACTCATTTAAGATAAATTAAGTTCAGTTTAGTTTAGTTTCGTTTAGATCAGTTTTTTGGGGTGGATCGACTAAGGTTAAGGTTGTTAGTTTTGCTTGGATATTTTTTATGTTGTTGGGTCTGAAAGGTATGGGATGTGTGTGCTTAAGGTTTCAAAAGTTTGTGATAAGGTTGTTTATATAGAGGCAAATACAGGCATTTAGCAAGGTGTGAATAAGATCTTTGTATGTTGGTTTTTGGAGGGTGTTTGTGTGAGATATTTGGCTCGTGTAAGGAGACTATCAATGGGTGTTAGATATGCAGTTTATATAGACTAAGGGTCGGCTTAAATGAGTATCTTGAATTGACAAGGAAACTATCGAGAATAGGAAAGCAAATAAGACAGAATTTAGGAAAGTGTGATCTGTCATCTTTAGGCTCACAATTTCGACTTATTCTTTTTTTTAGATTTCTTGGTTGGGGATTAAGGTGGAAGTAATGAGAGTGAAGTCAAACATGGGTTGTCGGGTTTGGGTCAAGGAAGGCGGGTTGGAACTAAATTAGAACAAATGGACTACATGTGTTGGTTCCATGGAAGTTGAAAATGGACTTTAGACTTGGGTTTTGGCGAATGAGTGCAAGGGAGTATGCATGGGAGTATGTGGGAAGATGGGTAGAAAATTGAGTCCAAAACCGCTTTAAAAATCGTCTTGGAAATCGAGTTAAAACTTCGTTTTTAAACTTAGTTAGAACGAAACCGCAAAGCGATAAATAAAATAACTTGAAACCAATTTTCAAATCGAGATTATACATAATTTAATAACCGTATTCATTAATCGAGCTTTAAAATCTCATTTTAAGATCGAAACATAAAAACGATAATTACATAGAACTCAGAGTTGAATGAAACCTTTGAAAATTAGCTAAAATTCATTTTTTTAAATGAATTACAAATTCTATATGTCGAAAAAAACCTTTTACATAAATCATTTCTTAAATTAATTAGATCAATAAAAACTATTAAATCAATAATTAAGTAATTAAACTCAAAATTCGCACTTTCATTGCAAAACGAAATACCTTTAAATGAACGGTATTAATTTGATATCACATTTGTTCTATCATCAACGGGTGTTGGGTAAGAGTCTTATAAGTTCCGATATCATCATATACCCCGATATACTCTTAATATAGGCTGAAATACTATGATACCGATATACTCTTAATATTGGCTGAAAAACTATGAAGTATCATGCATATATAAACTCAATTTCATTTTTCATTGTTAGACACCAAACTAAGCAAACAAATGTTAATGTATACAACTCCCTTCATTTCATTCAATTGTATACATTTGCTTTATACACTATATCAATGATCGTTTTCTTTTTTTTCATATCTTTAGTTACATATTGATAGAAATTATAAAAATTTAATATTCACAATGTACTAGGTAAGACAATTTAAACAAGATCTCACATAACTATCTTCTATGTTATATATTAAAAGTTGTATCGAAAATTCTTCTCACTTATGAACAGTGCCCAAAAAGCAAATGTATAGAATTGAATGATATGGATGGAGTAATAGAAATACAGGAAAAAAAGGGAGATAACAAAACTGAGAAAGTAAACCGAAATTGAAAGAATGGGTATGACTTACAAATGGGCATTTGGGAACGGTGAGGTGAAATGAGTGGCGAAGCAGGAAAATGGGAAATGAGCGGAGAGGAAAAGGGAGAAAGGTGCTGCCCAGTTAGTGAGCAAGGAGGAAATGAGGCGAGAATCAGGCAGAAAGTGTTCTTTTCGGCACAACAACAGTCCCACGACTCCCGCCACTTCTCGAACAACAACCCAACTCCTTGCTTTAAAAAGGGCAAGGATACTGAGATTCATGTGTGCGGTTAGACAAAGGCTGCGCTGAGGTTATACTCCCACAGTCCCCATCATTTCCTTACCTTTGATTAATATAAAAGGTAAACAAATAACTGAGAAGGAACGAGTAAACCTTGTAAGAATCCAAAAAAGGTTTGCGCAAAGTCTTGATGTGCTTGACCATCATTCTTCTTTCTTAAAAAGGTTTATATGATAGGAAATATAAGCTTGATTAATTGAATTCCTCAATGTATCTCAAATACCTTGATATAAACACTAAGCAACTACTGGTAAAGACATGAATTTTATTAAGCGAAAGTCCTGGTATTACATGCTCATGCTCACAGTCTAATTTATATCCCAGACTGACAGAAATACTAGATGTTCAAGCATACCATAATTATATCTATGTACATAAATTAAGAAAGTTTCATTTGGAAAAATCAAAAGAACTAGAATTGCCCTCCAATTTCACCAAAATATTAATTGGAGGTAGTAGTTTCCCTACCCAAGGGAGACACGGTTCAAGGCCTCAAAACATTGATGTTTTCATAGGTTCTTCAAAGGTGAACTTTGCTAGTGAAGGTGAAAACTTTACCAGTTCTTTGACTCGTGCGTAGAGATTTCCCTTCTTTTCCGTTTTGACACAAGTACCAACATATACAATCACTTCATCAAGTGCCATAGCATTCACAATCACATACTTAGCTAGCACAGTATCCACATAGTTTCCCTCAAATCCAACAATTTTGAGGGTCTTCAAGCACGTGAATGGCTGTTTAACACGCTCAACTATTATTTCTTCAATTGGTTCATAACAAGAACAATAAAACAGTGGATATACCTGCAAATAGGAAGTTCATCACATAAAGTTATTACGATGGAAGAAAAAGATGTCTAAAACCACCAAAATCCTTGTAATGCCCTTCTGAAAAATAATACAAGTAACGATTCACAATCTGGCAACCTTCATAAGAGTAGTTTTCAAACAGAGATTTTTTTATCCTAAAAACAGGCCATATTCTTTTGCTTGCTGGAGAGGAGACTTGTGTCATGAAAATTTGAGAAACAGTGAAAAAACCCAATATTCCCACATGTGAGTTGCCCCACATTGATAAAAGAGGAGAGAGCTTACCACCTTATAAGTCAAGGGGCTACTCCCTCTATTGCCAATTGGATATTGCAATGGTAAATCAACCACATATAATCTGACACTGACATTAAAGAGGGGGGTTGAGCAGGTTCCTAGATATAGATTAAACCCCAAGAGACATGGAGTAAGAATATGCTTAAAGTGTGCAAACCTAGGGTGGTCCATTTTCTCCCAATGACAGTGAAGGGAAGAAAAGAAAATACATTCGTCTGCCGAACTTTTTAAAGGTAGATGATGCAGCTGCATGCCAGGATGTATGATGTGCTCTTAGCTACAAAGTAGAAACCCAAACATAATGCATTTCTCTAAAGATCTCACGTTGAATACCACAGTGCAAGTTACAAGTTACAAGTTACAGCTGAGGTAGGATAATAATCAGGTGTTACAAGTATAGTCTTGTGTTGAAAATAATCCCAACTTTGCCTGCGTCAAGCCGGCAAACAAGCAGACAAAGTTGAAGGGTGTTAAGAAGCTGAATCAACACGTAAGTGATGTAAACAGGTCTCATCAAATTAATAATTGCTCTAGCAGTGAAAACAGATACAATTTCCTTAATCAACAGACCAAAACAGAAATCACCAAAAAACAATCATAATCCCTATCAAGAAAGCAAAATAAGATACAAGGATAGAAACACAACTGTATATGCAGAATAACTACAGGGAAGACATAGTGAAAACAGAAGAGTCGAGCGTCTTACGTTTAATGTTAGAATTTGCAGGACAGGAGACGCCTCAATCAAGCGAAACCATCCTCTAAGGGTTTCGTCTTCATTTCCAACCACTGTAAGTTCCAGATGTTTAAGGTTTGTCATAGTTGGAATGCTTGTATATAAACGCCACTGCATGAAAGGGATTAAGGTTAATTGATTATAAATACTCCCTCCGTCCCGGTCATTTGTTTACCTTTGCTTTTGGCACAATTATTAAGGAAATGGTAGGGGACCAGTTGTGGTGATCCTTGGTGGATGACAAATGGACAATAGTCCCATTGGCATATCAAATTACTCATAGAAAACATTCTCAATATAGAAAGGTAAACAAATGAATGAGACACCCTAAAATGGAAATGGTAAACAAATGACCGGGACGGAGGGAGTATATATCTAAGACCTATCCTTAAGAAAACAATGCAAACACAGATGACCACTAACCTCCACAGACAAGGATATCGACAAGCTCAGATACTCCAAATGTGACAAATATTCTGAAAAGGAGTTTAAAGCGTATGCCGTATGACCAATTGTAATACCAGAAACTGAGACGTGGGCGAGTGCAAAGGCATTCCCAACACGGAGGCGTATATGGTCGCCACGGTAAATAAATGACAAAAGCTTGGGGGCAGATATGTCAATCTCCTTCAACTTCCAGCAATTAGATATCTCTAATTGCTTTAATGACAATGGGAAGCCCACAAGTTTTATGGTGGTCAGGACTTTAGAGTCATCAATAGACAAGGCCTCAAGGAGCATGCACGAACGCATAAGACATTCTACATCTTGTGAACCAATGTTGATACGGCAAAGACGCAAGAACGTGATAGTGTGCACGAGATTAGGAGGCATGCAATTAGAATCAAGCGACAAAGTATATCGATTGTCATCTGCGTCTCCTACAAACAAGGGTGTTGCTCGACTAAAGTCTAGCTCAAGTCTTCTGACGCCTTTTTGCAAGGCAAAAAGTAGCCATTTAGTAATATCAGAGCGACTCGTATTATCCAGTTCAAAAGTGAGTATAAAATCGTGTAAATGAGGTCCATTGTGTAATTGGACCACCTTATTGACCCTGGCCACAAATTTGGAAGTTTCATTATGAAGAAGATGGTGGTGATGAGTGAGGGTTTTCATAACCGTGGAATCTGTCAAGTTCAATATAGGAAAAACACGACAAAGGCGCTGTTCCCATAGACGAGAAACACGACTGATGGCTGCAGCTTCCTTCGTGGAAAAGGAAGACATAATTACAAATAAAACATCAAGGGGAAGCTGAGACAGGCGATCATTTAGTCGACACAGAGCAGGGCATCCCTGGAAGTAGATGAAATAAAAAGATTCAAATTGTAGGTAAGATATAGATATTAGATACTAGATAGAGAGTAGAGACTATATTAACGTTTGGTTGCCACTACAAATGTGGATGAATTGAAAAATCCCATAAATTGGAAAAAATGGGGTTGCATGGTTGCCCAAAATCACGTGATTTAATTTATCCTAGGAATTGTCAACTCCTCCATAATAGAGGAATTTGAGTACTCAACCACCTAAGTAATTGGAAACTTCAGTCTCCATTTAATCCACATGAGTTGTCAATCAAGCCACTTTTTAGCAATTCACATGAGTTGTACAATTCATGTGTTTTTGAAATTGAAGGGAGATTAATTCCGACATGGCAACCAAGCGACACCCACATGGCCACATACACATACACATACACATACACATACACTGATACACATACCTGACAGTGAGGCTGTAAATCCGCCATAAAAAAATAGGCCAGGAAGTTGAGTATAACTGCAAAAGGTGAATTCATCGATTAAATTGTATGCGCAGGATTTGCATTGATTATAAATCCTAATATTAACGTATGAGTTTAGCTGTATATGTCGGAGAAACTACATACCCTAAAATTAACAAACTAAAATACTAAGTTACGGAGTATAAGCAAGCAACTGAGTAGGGAGTTAATATACATAGACATACGGAGTAAATACGTATATAAGATCAAATATAGATGATTATATTAAACACAAAGTCAAAATTATGAATCAAGAGCTGACCTCGTTGCAGGAATATGACGACCAACGAAACTTTATGGATCCGGCAGACAACGAGAGAGAGATGAGGGAGGGAGACAGATTAGCCTAGTGATGGTAATGGATCGGGTTGGATCGGTTTTTGAAGAATCCATATCCAATCCACAATTTTAGTGGATCACCAATGCATATCCAAACTCGATCCATATCCAAAAACCGATTATCCATATACAATCCCCCATTTTTTTATATTATCCATACCCGATCCAAACCCGACCCAAAACCCGATCCATACCCAGTTCAACCCAACCCATACCCATTACAAACCCCACCCATACCTATTTGGACAATAGCAAAAAAAATTTTAAAACATTACAGTTACACTCGTTAACCATTAAAGTTACACGCAGAAAGTAGTGAATTTACGTATAAAAGTGTCAAAATCAATACAATATTATTACATATTCAAATTTTTATGTTGAAAATGGCCTAAAGTTGTAACAACCCGAAAAGTACCCAATTTTTTCTAGTAAAATTTCTTAAGGATACTTTCCAGCAAGGTTAAGTTTTAAAATAGAATTTATTGTTTCGAGTCGTATTTTAAAATTCCGAGTTCGTATTTGGAATTTCTGAGAGATTTCATGAAAATCCCGTTTTTAGTCATCTTTGACTTTTCTTGACTTTTAAGTCGTCTTTGACTTTTTCTTGACTTTTTAAAGTCGTCATTGACTTTTCTTGACTTTTAAGTCGTCATAAATTTTTCTTGACTTTTAAGTCATCTTTGACTTTTCTTGACTTTTAAGTCGACTTTGACTTTCGTTGACTTTTTCCGACTCGCCTCATAATTTTGAAGACCGAAATTTTATTTAAAAAAATAATATTTTTAATTTATTTTTATTTAGATTTATTAGAATTTATGATAATTTAATAAAATTATTTTGAATTTATTCGGAATTTATAATAAGGGTTTACGGTTTAAACCCGGGAATCATTTAACTATTCCCGACTCATCGTAAATCCC
>JAIUZE010026091.1:0-33773 GCA_022085475.1 Heliosperma pusillum | reverse complement strand
AGGGTTTATGACCACCATTTGCAAGATTAGGTTAAAATTAGAAATTGGTTGTCGAGTCGAGAAAATTACCTGAGAAAACTTGGGACACTTGGATTATGTTTATGTGTATTGGGAGTATTATTTGAGTTGTATTAATGGTGTAGAGCTGAAGGTATGTACGTGAAGGGAGAATCAGAGAGGCGGGATGTGGGAAAGGTATGATGGAAGAGATGGGGATGAAAGACAGGAGTTAGGAGTGTAGTGATAGGGAGTCTAGAGGACACGTGCTAGGGAGAGTAGTGATAGGGAATGCACTCCATAAATTTAGTAAGGGCACATGATTAGCACGAGGGAGAATAGTACGCAACTATTCATAACAAACATTACTTGATTTCATACATTTATAGAGGTTATTGATAAATAGATATATTGATTATGGCAAAATTCTGAATACCCAGAGTGGAGCAAACAACACATTAAGGACCAAAACTATGTAAAAATGTAGCAATAAGGACCTAATGTTTCACAAGCAAGCAAAAAGGACCTCACATCCAATTTTCCGTTAGACTAGCCAACTTCTGTTAACTTTTTATAAACAATGCATTTACAAAATTAAGCAAGTGGTATTTTATTTATCTATTTTGTATTAATATTTCACAATTTTTTTTCTCCCTCCTATCCCCTAGTCCCTATCAATAAGTCTTGCTTGTGACGGGGCGACCCGTCCCAAGCTTGCGATGGGTCAAATCTCTTTCATAAAGAGCAAGTGGGGCCCAAGTGGGAGACAAATGGATCCCCCCACTTGCCTAGCCACTTGCTTTTTGTGAGGGGAATTTGACCCGTCGCAAGCTTGCAACCTCCAGTCACAAATAAGAATTTGTGTTTCTTGAAGTTTGTTATATCCCGCCCCTAGTTTTACTCATCCCGCCCACTATGAATTACCTTTGTACCCTTTAATAATAAAAACCTCATTTAATACCCACCACCTCTTCTTCTCTCTCTCTCTCTCTCTTTTTTTTCAATTTCAAATTTTAAAAAACCGCTTCAAATTTGCTAAAGATCGTCCATATTTTACTTTTCTCACAAAAATTGCCCTTCTCCCTAAAACATTTTGCTATATTTAATTTTAATCGGTAAATCAAAAATGAGTGACGGTGAACCATTTTACGATAAATTTTTTTTAATTCGTACAATAGTGAAGGACATTAATTTCAAAACAATTTAAATGACGAACAACATTATCGTTTTAGCGATAATTAATATCACCAACGTTACCGGATACCAACCATTTAAATTTTACAAAAAAAATGACGATTAAAAACAGAAAAACTTCAACAACAATAGCTTTGCGCTCGCTGTCTTTTTGGTTGGTACTGCGGTGGCCCTTTGGTGGGTGTCCGTTTTCGATAATTTGTTTATTCAAATTGCATATATCGACAAGACGAACGAAATGGTAAAAAAAAAAAAATCTTTTTAGTGGCTCATTCGTGTAAAACACACGAACTAGCCAAGGCCGATTAATGTGGTTTACACGAATGGGCCTAGGCCAGGTCGTGTAAACCACACGAATCGGCCCGTGACTTACACGACCTGACCTAGGCCCATTTGTGTAAACCATATGAATCGGCCTTGGCCAGTTCGTGTGTTTTACACGAATGAGCCACTAAATTTTTTTTACCATTGCATTCGTCTCGTCGAGATAAGCGAATTGAAAAAAAATCATCGAAAACGGACACCCGAGCGCAAAGTTATAACCATTTGAAATTTTTCCGTTTTAATCGTCATTTTTTTTGTAAAAATTTAAATGATTGTCTGTTGTTGTATTAATTATCGTGAATATATAAAATTAACGATAATATTGTTCATTAAAACGTTAATGTTGTTCGGCATTCCTATTCTTCGAAATTGGTGTCCTTTAGTATTGCACAAACTAAAAAATAATCGTAAAATAGATCACCGTCGTCTCTCATTTTGGATTTACTGATAAAATACAAACTTAAAAGATAGTTTAGAGAAAAGGGCAAACTTGAAAAAAGAAATAAAATTTAGGGGCGAGATGAGTAAAATAGGGGCAGTCTTTAACAATTTTGAATTTCTTACACTTGTCCCTTGGCCTCCAATTGCCCTTGAATCGTAATATTCTTTTTTTCTCAAGAAATAATATGCCAACTTAACTAAACCGAAGCGATTTTATAACCCAAAATCGAGCCAAAACCAATTCACAACCCTTTGGTACGGTCTTTCTTCGGCTTAGTGATGCAATTTGAACTTTTTAATAAAATACCGGTTTAGATCCGATTCAGGAAAAACGTAAATCCGGATTCGGTTTTGATTTTTGTAAGAACAAAAGAAATTCAATACTCCGAAACACAACCGAGAAACTATGCACATCTTTGCATTTACAATTGTCTTAAACTCGATTCCAAGATATTTGTAAAAGACGTAACTTTGAAAATCAGGTATAATTAGCTAATTTAAACGAGTGGTCACATACTCGATTTTGCTTTAGTTATTCTCATAAAAAAACCGATTGTGCATAAAAGTTATGTGAACAGTATATCAATACGAATATCATGACTAATTTAATACTCCTTACAATCAAATCCATTGGTAATATTTACTTCGGAATTACTTTTTCACATACGAATTTTACTCTTTCACATACATTTTTCCATAACATTTCCATATGCTACCCTTTTCTTAAAACAATCTCTCTTCCTTTTCCTAAACTTAATCAAATTCATTTTATTTCCTAAACTTAATCAAATTGATACTTTTATAAACATTTAACCTAAAATCAAACTGAATACAATCTAATAATAATAATAATAATAATAATAATAATAATAATAATAATGAGGAATAATAATAATAATATTATGGTTGGTTGCATCCGGTGGGGGCTGACCGGAAAGTTGAGGAGTGGGGGAGGGGGAGTGCACGCGAGGGAGGGGCAGGGGGAGTGCAGGCGAGCCGGTGATATTGGTGCAGTAGGGCGGTCGGCGTCGGTACGGTGAACAGGCGAGAAGAAATGGGGAGCAGGGAGAGTCCAGGCGAGGGATGGGGAGGAGGAGGGAGGCCGGGGGGGGGTGGAGGGAGGTCGGCAAGCAGTGAGTTCGGCCGGCGAAGTGGTCGGCCGACGGTGAGGTCTGCCGGCAGTGGGGTCGAAAGTGATGAGAGATGAGGGAAGAGAGAAAAAAAATTAATTGGGTGGGTGAATGAAAATATGATAAGGGTAATATTGTAAATTCCGTATGTGAAAGAGTAAAATCCGTATGTGAAAAAGCACGTCCCATTTACTTTTGGGTGATCAAAGTTTAGGAAGTTTGATCTCTTAAAAGTAGATATTAGTATGTTACCATTAGATTGGATTTGGGGAAGTATATTCATTTTTATAAGCTCGCTTTTGTGTAAGGCCTCCTTATATAAAAATTTTTATTTTTAATTACCCATGCCTTCATTTTTCCTTTAACCGGTTATAATCACTTGAAAATGAACAGACCTCGAACGTCTATATCCCATTAAATAAATTTATTAGCGAACAATTTTACTCTAACAAGTAACAACGCCACGTCTAAAAGTAATTCTAAAGAACTAAAAGTTTCGCTTGTAATCACCTTTAAAAAACAACTCTCATAACCCCTCCTCCACTTGCTTTCCCACTTAAAATTTGTGGAATGTATTTTTAAATTGATTAAAGGGGTGTTTGGTTCATGAGACGGTAAGGGTATGTACTCAACAAAGGGAAAGTGGGGGAAAGAAATTAGATTACCCCAAAATTAACTTATTGTTTGGTTAACTCACCAAAAGAAAGGGAATGAATGTCATTTAACCCAACCACCAACTCCTCATTATATCTCCACCATTAACCACCATCAGACCTTTCCATGACATCCTACAACCGATCACCCTAAATGATCGCCGTGCGACATACCTGACTCCGGCTGTAGCCCAGTCAAAACCGCCATTCACATGCCCATAAAACACACCCGAAAGATGGTGAAGGACAGGGCTACAGGAGTGTTGGTGGCGATGATAGCACGGTTCTGATGCCATGAACAGTTCGTAGTCCAGAGACGTCGTCGGTGCGGGTGGTTCAGAGGTGTCGTCCCTGGTTGAAGCATTGGGTACGAAGAACGGTGGTGCGGAGGCTTCGTCAGTGAGGTGGTGAGTGGTGACCGTTGTATTGTGGCAGGTAATGACATGAGTGGTGTTGGTGAGGGTGGGGCTTGAGGCGGCGATGGAGTGTCAGGGGAGGCAAAAATCAGTAGTGATGGTGGTGGTCATGGAGTAAGTACCGGTGGTGGTCAGTGATGGTGTAGGTTAAAGTGATGGTGGTCAATAACTAATGACTTAATGAGGGATTTGAAGGTAACCCTCATTACCTTGGGGGGTGAGGGGTAAGGACTTAGAAGTATATGGGATAAGCGAGGAAATCACATTCTCTTTGTTTGTGTCAAACAAACACTAAAAAAGGGATTCATTGACTCTAATTCCCTTACCCTTTTCTGAACACCCCTAACCAAACAGCCTATAAAAGTAGTGTCTTAAATGAGAATTTGTATTAAATTTTACCAAGTTTTCAAAATATCAATAGTCCAATGCTAGATATTGTCCAGATGCAAATTAAAACATAATAGACTCCGTGTACTGTAGCGTCTTTATCTTTGGTACGGCGTATTGTACACTGAAATACTACATGCACCAAATAAAATTGTTGAGGAAGACAGCCGAGGGTAATTTGAAAGGTTGAGATAAAAATAAAAGGGAGCAAGAACTTTGATAAAAATAAAAGGGTCCTTAAAGCTTGGTTGTGAAACATCAGATCCTTATTGCTACTTTGTTGCATAGTTTAGGTCCTTTTAATGTAGTTTAGGTCCTTTTAATGTAGTTTAGATCCTTATTCCAACTGTGAGCTAGTGTCACACCAACTGTATGACGGGAAAAAAAACTGATGTACATTCACCATCAGAAATGTCCCTGGCCGAATTATGGTGAGATGTGCATTACGGAACATAAGACCTCAGCCGAATTATAATGTGATGTGCATAACATAGACATCTCATTGGCTGGAGTCACTGACTATAACAAACATGAAAAAATTCCAAAAAAAATCTATACAGCGATTTTACCAAGAACATTAACTGCTTCCCTTTAGCTTTTCTCCACATTTTAGTAGCATGTCACCTTATAACACACAAAATCATCATCAAAATTTTACAATTTCAATAGCAATTTGCAATATATAGCTTCAAAAATAGAGATTTTCTCCAAAACACTGATAATAAAAGTTGTAGTAGTACCTTTTCAGGTTGCAGGCATTGGGTCACCAACTCTTGGTCATCCAAATAAACCCTTCAAGAGCAATGTTTGAAAGCAATGCTTGAAAGCCAAACCAGTCATTGGGTTGCAGGCTCCACCTGATGTGTCATTGGGTCGCAGGCTTCACCTGAAGTTAAAACAAATGTTAAGCTATTAATTGAGAAATAAGTAAACTGATGCATACAACTTTTCAAAACACCTTATAATTATGATTGAGGTGATATGTGATTAGAAATGCTAAAAGGAGGTATAATATCAGTAACTAAACCAACTCTGTCATTAGAAATGATAGAAATCTACTACTACTACATTTGCACAGGTTATCCAGAAGTAGCTTTTGTCCTTGCCTTCCATCATTACCTAGAACTTTGCCATTCCCTTTGCTTTACTTCATTTTTCTTTAGATCGTTTGGCCTTTCACTCTCAAAACAGGTTCTTATCATTTTCCCTTTCATCTCTGTTTTATTCCCAAATCACATTTCTTCCTTTGATTATCAAAATCACTATCCACATTTTTCCCAAATGGTCCCTCATCTGACAGAATCATCTAACAATTAAGCCTCCTTTACCATTGATTATCAAAATAACGCGGCTATCTCCATTTTCATCCCCTCCTACCCTCCCTCCCCCCATCCACCCTCGTGTTTTCCCCTTAGCATTCTCCTATTCCTTCCTCACCCTTCTCCTCCTCCTTTTCTCTCTCTCCTCTTCTCTGCGCTCTCCTTCCCTTCTACCCATTTCAATTCTAACAAACACAAAAAATAGAATCATTCTTTCCCTTTCTCCCTCTGACTCTCGAGCAAAACACGAAGAGAATTTGAATAACAACAAACACATATTCTCTCCCTACTATGGTATTCTCCTCTCCCTCTCTGTCCTCCCCTTTCAATGCCCTCTCTCCCTTCTCCGCTCCCACTCTCAATCTAAAAATAAAATAAAAACAAAGGCTCTGTTAAATTGTTCTGTAGCTACAGAACTGGGTAGTTTGAGTTTTTTTACAAAGTATGAATTATGCAATTAGTACCATATTTAGATCAATGACTATATGAAACTCGCCTGCAAACCTCTTTCGCAATGGCGCGTAGCTACTAAGTAAGAGGAAATTGAGATTATCAAAAAAAAAAATTGTGCTTGCGTTAACAGGCCTCTCAAACCCGTTTGACTTTTAAAAAATATACAATGTACCATATTTAAATCAATGACTATATAAAACCCGCTTGCAAACCTTTTTTACAATGACGTAGCTACTAAGTTGGACAGAGTTAAAAAAAGTTTTTTTGAGCATGCGTTACAAGCCATCTCAAACTCGTTTAACTTTTAAAAAATATATACAATTAGTACCATATTTAGATCAATGACTATATAAAGCCCTCTCAAACCCTTTTAACTTTTAAAAAATGGTGATAAATTAATTATGGTAACGAGAAGCTTTAAAAAACATGAATGCGCATGTGTGGAGGATCCAAGTCTATAAATATGAATGTAACACCACATAGTCATAACTTGTTGACGAGTATTTTCTCAAAGCACACCGGCTGTGAAGGTAGGTACGTAAGCTCACAACTAGCTAGTAGCAGAGACTTGACTACATAAGACTTATGTTTTATGCTTTTGATTCATTGGTTGTAGTCATCTAAAATCTTATATCATGCGTTTCATACAATTAATGAACAAGCACAACCGCTTGACCAGACAGTGCGATCCGATGAATGCAAACACATAACTACTAAGAAAAAGCAGTGACATAAATTTGCTCATTCGCATATAGTAGCCACCACAGAACACTAAACACGGGAATTAGCCCGAAATTAGCAGAATTAAAATAATATTTAACTTATTAATCAATACCTTATGAACATCCTTTCATCTTTGCCATTAGACCACACTGCCTGCAAGGAATTATCCTGTAAAGGGAGTAGGAGTTACAGTAAATTACTATAATAAAAGTAAAAGTAAACCATATAACAGTCTGTTTCCACAATGCACCCTCAAAACACACAGGTACTCACAATCAAGTCGGCTAAAGCTGTCTCGAACTTGTAGCCATCTGGAAGCTCAGATAGAAAACTTGTGTCATGTTTCAACCCCACATATTCTGGCAACCAGAAAAAGATACAAAATTTAATGGCTACCAATTCAATCGCAGCAAGAACATTACTCTTGTGCATTCAATGGTTCATCTTATGCCAAGATAAGAGGGTCAGTAGTACGCAATACTACCCATGTATTAAAACAGGCAGAGGCGCGAAAACTACCTCAAAATGCATCTACATGCTACTTTATGATAACATGAAGCATAAAGACTTTGACGAGATATTTTGTTTTAACCATTCGTACTCCAAGACTAGAGAATAGAGCCTTAGGCCCCATGAAAAATCAAAACGGCTATCCTCAATTCAAGAACGATGCCATATTTTAACCTAAAGATAAAGAACCATAAAACGCAACTCTCGTCTTTAGAATTTACGAGAGTCAAAGTTCCAATGTAATCAAATGGGAGGACTCTTAAAAATAGTGGTACTGGAAAGTGATAGATATGAAGTTAGTCTCATGTAAGTAAGAATCAACGACGGATACACAATATATGCGAATCTTAACCAAACAACGAACATTTACCCTACCCCAAACAGAGAGTCTATCTCCCTGCTTCCCTCTAGCCAACCCTCATCCTCTTTCCCTGCTCACCCTCTTTCCCCTCTCTAACTCAGAAAAACCAAGCGTAACTTCTTTTTCCCCCCCCCCCCCTCCTCTGCATCCCTCGTGATCATGTGATGATGGGATAAGTATGCAGCTAGCCCCGTAAAAGCAAGAATCAAAGAATTTGAACCAGCTCCTCCTCTCCTTCCCTCTCTCTCAATGCTCCTCCTCTCCCTCCCTCTTTTCCTCCACCCCCTTCTCAACCAATCTTAATTAGCCCAAACAGAGACGCTCTCCCTTCCCTCCCTGTTATGCTCTCACAAAAAACTAGTGCAGTTATCGAATGACAAAACACTAAATGAAACAACTTACAAAAAAATTGCATAAGATTAACATTGAAAAAATGATCAAGATAATACCTGACTTACAACGACATTAAGATAACCTTGTCTTGTATATGAGCTACTTTTCTGTTTTTTGATCCGCCACCATTATCTAATTTGAACTCCACCACCTGCAAGGCAGCAAATTCCAAAGAAGCACAACATTACTTTGATGAGAAAGAGCATTCCAAGTTACTTGAAAATTGGATTCTAAGAGGGGAGAACAGCCAAATAGAACATTGCCCTCTATATGTATTATAAGCATATTACTCGAAAATTGTGGCCTCTAAATAAAAAGAGACATAAACCATGAGATAGGTAACTTCTTACTTGCGCTTTTTCGATACATTAATTTAGATCAGTTCATGGTGTAACACACTAATAAATTTTACAAATAATGATGATGCTTATAATTTACACGCCATTAGATAGATTTAGCTATATACTTAGAAGAATTTCTGAACTATCACAAAGACCATCTATGAAGACCAACAATGGAATCAAACCTCACATTTGCATATATTTACAAAAGTTTGGTTCAATTATCTGTCCCAAACCCTTTAACATGATTGTTCATTGAGCCAAAATCAACAGAGACCAGCCTAAGGCCACATCAGCCAAAGTATGATTATCATACTACTTTTTAAAAGCAAGCATGTACCCACAAATGCTATCGTAAACTAATAATTATCATCCTTCGGCAGTACTCCTTCTAAACATGAAAAATAATTTCATACGAACATAATCCTTCTATAAGGTATCAGATATAACATCAAGAAAAGATGTCCATAAACAAACGCATGGAAACACATAACTTTGAGGCAATATCTAGTACAAGTTAATAATTTTGGTTGTTGAAACAATATGTGGCGAGGGTTTAATGGGGTATGTTCTAGTTTTCATTAGAATGAGACCTTCTCATGTCTCTCATGCGAGATTGGACAATCTGAAAAGCTATAATAACTATTATAGATTACTTAATTTATATATAACCCAAAAGAGATAGTGTTTGTGTAGTAATTGTGTTCTTGATTAATCCAAAAGATTTAATGATTTGTTGCTCTCTCGATTAATCCGCCATGGACATATCTTTCCACATTGCGTTGTTGATCTCTTTTCAAGATAAATGTAATACATGTTTGAGGACCAACCAGGGGAAACAATCAAAATGAACAAAAATCAAGCCTATGATGTCCAAAGCATGCAAATTTTATTTTATTTTAAGGTCACTCATGAAATAGCTTTGAGCCTAAAACCCATCTCGTCTTCCAAAAGATTAAACCTTTACACCCATATTTCACCCATGATACAAATTGAGATTTTGACAACCAAAAAATAACCAAAGAATGTCCAATCAATAGAAAAAAAAAACAGCAGAAGTCATGTAAATTCACCATTGTAAATTCACCAAGGAAAATCTAGTCTTTTATCTCTTTTTCTTTCATAATCAGGAAAAAAAGGATAATCTTTTCATCCTAAGTTTCGAAGTCAAGTCAACTTCCTCAACTCTAATTCCCGCATTAGATTAGTTTGCCTCCCACCAACATAACTTCTATGCACCATCTTTCTCACATCTCTTATTTGAACTTAATCAATGTGCAAAGCGAACTTGGAACTTGAAACAAAGAGTGGATAGTACGGAAATAATGAACCCTGTGGATAGCCAATCTCTCACGACATGACTCGACCAGCCACTTGTACTTGAGTTCAGTTTTAAAAAGATAATTTGGGAATAAACACTAAGCAACTAACCACTATGCACAAAATCAAGTTTTTCTTATAATTGCCTCTAATACCCCATATTCACACAAGGCAAAGTAGCCTAAGATCAGTTTCTCGATCTCTATACCGGATTCCTTAACCTCATTGTTCCCGACTTCTAATGTCTGTTGTGTACAACCCCTTAACAAAGTCACATCTTCAAGAAGTTTGTGACGAATGTAAGCGTTTAGAAAAAGCAAGAAAATCAAACCGTAAGAGACCCTAAAAGCCACTAACTCCATGAGATCAACTTGCACAATGACTCATGTATCACTTCTTAAATAGCCTCTCCAAAAAGAAAGTTTCAAAATAATGCCAAGCCAAACTTATGATAAACCGGAGAACCCATTATAGATATGACACTCAAACAAGAGACTCCTTTAACATAATATAAACGAGCTTAGTTGAAGTTTAGGCAAAATTAAGAGAACCAGTTAAAGTTTTGGGACTAAAACACAACTTATTAGACGAAAGATGTAATCTTTTTATCCATCAAGAAAGATTTAAAGTCAATACCTATTAGGTATGAACAACAACAACAATAACAATAACAATTGTCAGAAACAAAATAATTTGAGATTCAATAAAACAACTCTGACATTAAAGATCATACCTTTTAAAAAAGAAAGAGCACATAAAATCTTAATTAGGTTGAACCCATTTGTAATTGTCTGAATCTGACCATTGCCTCCTGAAAATCATAGCAAATACTCTGCATATTCCCGACCTCTCTCCCCTTTTAGATAGTTGGGAAAGGATAATGTTATAGTTGTGGACCTTATGTGGGTAAGACAATTATTACGGAAACAATGTGGTTAGAAAAGAACAACCGATTCTTTTTTATAAGAATTGCGAGGGAACCCTTAAATCGAGGCAAAGTGGATTTCGAACGGTCTAATTGAGAGGCATATGGTAACAAACGCGCCTCCCACAATTCCACAAACACTTGTAGTACATATACCTTAGTCCTTACCCAAATAACAAAAAACAAGCCTATTGAAAAACATAAGTGATCAACCATTAAAAATATCAAAATAGATGGGTTCGAAACCCAATCCACCATGGCTTTATGATGGATCTTTGAAGGAAAAATACTTAATTGCACTAAACTTTTGTCATACGTCTCTGAAATTTGAAAAGCGAAACACCAAAAAGGCAAAATTGTATAGTAAACTACAACTACAATTCCACAACTATACACCTAAGTCAAGCCACTGATTTTTTTCCATACATTTCTAGCATCCAGCTAACTCAGAGCTCTCTCTACTATAAAATTATTACCAAAATACTTAACAACTTACAACGATCCTATGAATGCAAAAAAAAAATGACGATCGAAATCAATTAAACCAAATGAAATAACTCAGATCTTTAGAAACTCACCATTAAATTGATCTCCGACAGCTGAAAAACATGAAGATTGAACAATTAATCAATCGACATCAACAAATGCAATATCCGAAACACACGGAAAGGAAAGAAGAAGGAGAATTGAAGAAGAAGATGAAGAGGAAATGAAAGATTGGAAAATTGACATATAAAGAAAAGAAAATAGCTTTAAAAACAAAGGTAACTTGCTTGTTACCTGTTACTCTAAAGCCATTTTCTTTTGGATTTAAATTTACCCCTTTCTGTTTAGTTCCGCTCCTATAAGTTCAGTTCAGCTTCTATAAGTTCAGTTCAGTTCAGTTCAGCTCCTATAAGTTCAGTTCAGTTCAGTTCATCTCCTATAAGTTCAGTTCAGCTCTTATAAGTTCAGTTCAATTCAGTTCAGCTCAGCTCTTATAAGTTCATTTCAGAAAAATTCAATTTTTACAAATTAAGTTCAGAAAAGTTATACAGAATATATTATTTATGAAAACCGATATAAAAACATTTGACATTAATTATTGGATACATACATTATCATTGAGACCGCCCGAAGGAATTGTAGAGTATTTTAACTATCGACATTCATCATTGAGAATGAAAGTTGAAATGACATTTGGTCAATTGAAAAAAAGGTGGAAGGTGTTAAAAAAATATGCCCCAAATGTCACAAAAGTATCAAATGTCTATTATTATTTATACATTCACACTTCATAATTTTATAAGGATGCATACTCTTTGAATACCTATTATACAACATGACGTGAATATTCAAGGAACAATAGATTCGGGCATGTTTGATTATAAGCGGAAAAATGTCATGTTCAAGGTACGAAACAAGATAGTAAAAAATATTTGGCGAGACAATGGATTTGTTGTTTCGAGTGACAGTGAAGATGAAGAAGAAAGTAATGAGGAAGATGATGATATGGAAATAGATGGTTAGAAAACGATGTAATATGTAATTTATTTTTTTATCGTAATGTAGACGTAGTAATCTGTTTGAACAAAACAATGTATATAAATCGGAATAATGTTATTATCTTACCTTATGTTTTATAGTATGTTTTTTTTTGTATGACAGCCCTTTCCAAAAGATAATAATAATAATAAAGTTCAGTTTAGTAAAGTTTAGATTCTATAAGTTCTATTCAATTAAGGAAAATTAAGTTCAGTTCAGTTCAGCTCATATAAGTTCAGTTCAGTTCAGTTCAACTCCTATAAGTTCAGTTCAGCTCTTATAAGTTCAGTTCAGTTCATCTTCTATAAGTTCAGTTCAGTTCAGCTCCTATAAGTTCAGTTCAGTTCAGTTCAGTTCAGCTCCTATAAGTTCAGTTCAGAAAAGTTCAGCAAAATTCAGCCCAAAAGAACAGGGCCTAAGTGAAGATGTGTTATTGTTGGTAGGGCTGAGTACGGATCGGATATCCGATCCAAAGTGTTAGTTCAGATCGGACATTTAAATTAGAATTCCTGAATTTAGATATCCAATATCCAAACCAAATGTTTCGGATATCCAATGTTCGGATATCCAAAACAATCGGATATCCATGTTTTGGATTTTACTTTAAAATTAAGTTTGAAACACGATCATATTTATCGTTTTATATGATGATTTTCTTTAGTATTCTTACTTCAATGTTCTCGACATAAAATTTAAATACTGCTTACATATTTCGCTTATATTTTAAACTTTTATTAAGTTGTTTTATGAAATAACATTGTATTTTCTCGAAATTATACTATAAAATTATAATTTCGGATCAGATCGGATATCCAAATATTTTAGTTCTAATATCCATATCCAAACCAAAACCAAAGATTTCGGATCGGGTATCCACTTTAAACTTAAGTTTCGGATCGGGTATGTTGTATACAGATGTTATCGCGGCTGAAATTACACGAATGGAGGTAGGATGTTGTAGATAATAATGTAAACGGTAAGGAAAAAACGTGTTACGATATTCAATGAGCATACATATTTATAGAAATAAGTGGAAAAAAACATAATTTAACTTACAGATATTCAAATATTTCATGATATACAACATTAGTTGTTGTATTGGATATACTCTTATTACTATCAAAAATAAGAAGTTTTAAGCCCGTTTTTCTTGTAACTCTAGAAATTGCAACATAAAGCTGGCCATGACTAAATACCGGTCTTGGAAGGAATATGCTCACCTGGGACAAAGATTGACCTTGACTTTTATTTATTGTCATTGCAAAGCACACGGCTATGGGGAATTGCCTCATACTAAAGCGTACTGGAAATTTGCTTGAGTCCGAAGGAGTAAGTGTTATTCGAGCGATGTAAACTATATCACCTTTCCGACTCCCAGTTAAAACCATACGTCTAATAACACGCTTTCCCAAAGCTGTCACAATCAATTTCGTGCCATTACATAACCCTCGTGATTGGTCAATGTTCCTAAGAAGCATTACCGTAGCACCAATCTTCAAACGCAACTAATGATTAGGGAGACCGGAGCATTTAATACTATTAAGAAATTCAGTGGAATGTAGATCACGCTCACCAATAGAGGTGTCGTCTTTGCTAACTTCATCAGAGCTTAGATATATTCTTTCATCCTTGTCAATAAGCGATAAATCATAATCGTTTACCTCATCAACAATCTCGTGAGTTGGTGCAAGGATTGCCCTTTTCCTGCAGATAATCAGGATTCCACAATTGGCTCTGAAGTGATGGATAAGTGACGTTTACTAATGAGGCAATAGGTTCGGACACGTCTTCAATGAGTAGGTCGAGCGGAAATTGTAGCTCCACTTCCCCAGTATTATCACCACCAGCTAAGCCATCTCCAATTTCCAAGATCCACTCAGAAAATTTCTTTATGTCATCGCCATTGTTGCTTGAACTTCCAACTTGCAAACGCATGTTTTTGGTCAATTTAAGAACCTGAAAAAATATATTATATATAATTTATACGTGAACTTAAGAATAGCAGTTGATAAAAATTTTATAAAACGTATTGATAACGAAAAATAATTACTACCTTGCATGAAGACCATAAATAAGATGAACAAAGAGAAGCATGCACAATATATGCTCTGCTTCCTTTAGGCACAACTGGTAAAATTTGACGAAAATCCCCCCGAAGACTACCACCTTTCCGCCAAAAGGTTCGTCTGCATTTCTCTCGTCTACAACACGCATTACATCTTTTAGGCTTCGATCAAGAGCCTCAAAGCTGTGTTTATGAGTCATTGGCGCTTCGTCCCATATTATGAGTTTTGCCATTCTCAAAAGTTCCGTTACATCACTTCCGGGTTTAATGCGAGGGCAAGTGGAGTTTTCGGTCACACTAAGCGGGTTTCCAAACCTAGAATGAACCGTTCTACCACCAGGAATCAAGGTTGCTGCAATTCCACTTGATGCCACTGGTAAACAAATATCACCCTTACATCTAAAAGCAGCACACAAAGTTCGCCAAATGAAAGTCTTCCCAGTTCCGCCATACCCATATACAAAGAACACCCCTCCTTTATTCTTTAAAACAGCGTCTACAATTTCATTATAGACCAACCTCTGTTCATCTGTCATTATAACTAAGTTATTATCATGTTCTTCACGCAATGACTGTCTATCATAAGACAGCTCATCCGTTACTAAGTTGTTTCGATGATGTGACGTTGCCGATATATCTGGTAGGGGCATCCCTTCAAATCTATTTAGGCTACTTCCATTTATCTGTAGAAAATTTTCAATATCGAGCAATGTGTAATTTTGTAACTCCTCGTCTGTTAGTTGTAGACCTACGACACATAAAAGTATTTACGCAAACTTATGTATTACAACGGTAGATGGAGTGAAGTAAATGAAGTAAATATATAATCCATAATTTTCAAACATTTAATGTTAATAGTTGGAGTAAAATATAACACTTAAATGAATAACATACCTTGATTGTTAAGGATTCTACGCTGCCTATGAAGGATGTCGTCAGATAATAGACGCCAAGTTTTGTCCCACACTCTGCTTGGCATAGACAAAGTACCAGACAATAGTAAAGTCAAAAACAAATGTCGAAGATAAGATCCAGATCCCCAATAACTTGCTTCTTCGATCGCATCAATATATTCTTTGTCGTCGCCAATTAAGCCAAGTGCGTAACATGCTTCTCTATAGGTCGGACAAACAATATCATGATTGACGGTCCTGATGTGCTCGAAACTTTTGGGACCCTTAATGTGATTCAACATAATTCTCATAAAATATAGCTCCGCAACTCGGTGGCACGTGAAGCAACCTTCCAATCTTAAACCCTTTTTTTCTAAGAGTCCATTGTCGTTGCTTCTTTTTCCAAACAAATTTTGTAGGAAATTGAGAATATAACAATTGTTTGGCTATTTGCATATCACGGTCTTCACGATTGTTAGGACGGACCTCACGGCTATTGCAGCTCATCCAGTTTAAGAATTGTGACACTCCAACAGATGATTTCTGTAGTGCGTCATCAATGAAAGTATCATCATCAAACACAACTGGTTGCTCGCCAGGAAGGTGATAATGCAACCTCTCAACAGAAGGAGTTTTGAAGTGGATATGAAATCTAAATATCCTCCAAACTGCTTCGCACGCATAGATATAACGACAGTCATAGTACCTCTTAATCTCATCTAATCGACCAGGATCCTGATCGTTAGGACGCGAGTATGATGACTGCATCGTAACTCGATCAGGACCCTTATTAATATACTTGAAGAGGTACTTAATTGCTCGCGATTGGTTACACCATTCCACGTTAATATGAGCACGATATTTAATCAACAATTGCGGGTTATATGGAATGACAGAACCATTACTCATTGGGACACCATCCTTAAAAACGACAACCCCATTTTTCCTCCACTTATATATAGGATACCCATCTTTATCAACAATCGTTCTCTCCGTACTCTCCTTGGGGTAATATTTTGAGCACCTTCCACCAACCATACACGGCGAATCTCGCTTTGCAGTTCCACATGGACCATGTAACATATGTGCACAAACAACCGCATGTAAAACAGGATCTTCAACCGGATCAGGAATCTCGGCATAAATTATTTTGTCAACGTCTGCAGCTGTCGGAAACTTGTCATCTCGGTGTAAGAACAATAATATATGGGCATGTGGAAGACCACGCT
The DNA here is from genome assembly GCA_022085475.1 of Heliosperma pusillum. Taxonomy (NCBI): domain Eukaryota; kingdom Viridiplantae; phylum Streptophyta; class Magnoliopsida; order Caryophyllales; family Caryophyllaceae; genus Heliosperma; species Heliosperma pusillum. The sequence goes on along the minus strand of JAIUZE010026091.1, from coordinate 17,175 downwards.
TTTGAAATTCAACAGTATATACCGCTGTAAAATAATCATGTGAAATAATGTAAATTTTTAAAAAATAAATGTAATAACATAAATGGTAACTAAAATTCATTTTAAAAATCATTAACATTTATCTGCCATAGTTCTTCCAAAAATGTGACGATCTTTTAAATCGGTCATCAACTCATCAAGCTTAATCTTAAATATTCGACACACAATATCCGGACGATCATCTTCTGCTCTCATGCCTCTTTTAGTAACAAATCGAGTAATCTCCGGCCACTTGGGATTGCAAGTGAACGTAATGAATAAATCAGGATACCCAAACCACTAACAAATAGTCATTGTATCTAAGTAGTTCTCTTTCATGAAAGCTTCACCTCCATGAAAAGAAGAAGGCACAATGAAACGACTACCTGCAAAAGACGGCTCCACCTCTCCTCTTTCAACGACATTTGATAGGTTATTGTAATTATCCACCCAAAGTCTATCTTGGTGAAACCAAAGGAAATTAAGCCTATGAGATTCAACCATCATGTATCCATCTACTAAAAATTGGTGGAATCCTTTACCAGATGATACTATGGTTGGATACTCAATAGATGGAGACCTTTCTTGTATACGAAACGCAATCCATTCTCTACACGTTAACTCATCACGCGGTTTATTACTACTGCTAGCCCCAAGAGAAGATTCACTATGGGGGATATCGAGTCGATATCCATCTTCCCCAAATGGAAATAAAAGAGGATATTGGAGGGGCGTGTATAGAGGGTGTAACTCAGAAATACATTGCAAACGACCATTTTCCTTCTGCACAATAATATCCCGTTTCTCCATATTTTGACCAATATCCCCCTCAATCAACCCCGCAACCTCAGAAGCAGTTGGGCGGTTATATGTTTGGTCGTCGGTGTCTCTTCTCGAAATAAGTCTAATACTGACATCACAATCAATATCTGCACACAATCTATCCCTAGCTATCCTAAGTGTCTGTGCAAGAACATTATTTTCATCGACCATATCTTTCAAAAGTCGTGTAAGCTCATCGTTAAGTCTTTCTGGGTTATTGGGACTGCATTAAAAATATACATTTAAATTTAAAATATAGAGGAAATTTGATTTAAATAAACCAAATTTGTAAAAAAACAAACTTCTACAACGTTAGTTATTGTTACTAATTTTTTTAAAACTAAAATACTATTTTGTTACCTGATGGCGTTTTTACGATTACGTATTTCTTCCTCAGTATCATATATATACAATTGAGAAAACTTCGGGGTTGTTTGGGGCGACGAGAATAAACTTCCAATTCGATGAACATTTTGTCCTCCCATCCGAAACGTGTAAGGACCTCTTCCTTGATTGATAGAATGATCAATCTTCCTACTCATAGAAGTAAATGAAAACATCAAATTATAGGATCTTATATTTTCAATAAAATGCTTAATTAAACGATGTTTTCGACTTAAGAGAGACTTAAGGAATTCAGGCGGTTGAGCAAAATACGGCAGCACGACTTTGCCATTTGAACAACACAATGAAAACTGAGGTCGTCTTGTACCACGATCTTTTTCAATTCTCTCCTGATACCACATTTGAGCATGACACTTCTCACACTCATAATCTGGATCTCCAATATCCTAATATCCCTCCCAATCTGGAAAAAAATATTTCCTATTTGTACTTTAAAAATATAAAAATGTTATATATAATACTTAATAAAGGTGTAAATCATTGATTATTCACGGATAGAACAAAATAAATTATTCAAAGACTACTCACCATTATCAATCACGTCAACGAAAGCATTTTCTCGAGTACGGGAGCTTTCTCCACTTGAATTGGATGAGAATGTTGAACGACCGCCGTGTATTTCTTCATTTGTATGAAGAGAAGGAGTAACTTCATTGAAAGACTCTCCAAATTGTGCACATAATTCTCTTACCAATCTCTCAACCACGTCAGACGGATTATTTCTACTTCCTAAGTCATGTCAATGTAAACGATTATCATTGGAAATCTTTACTTCAATACTTACCAACCATCCAACTCCTGTACGAACCAATACTTCAATACGAACTCTACGAACTCATATAAAAGACCACATTAAGCTGTCAAAAAACAAATCCTACCCTCACCTTCTATTTCCTTCATCCTTACCAACCATCCAACTCCTTTCTCCCTTTTCCACCACCACAACCACCACAGCTTTCGGCCATCCTTAAAAGCGTCGGAACCCAAAGATACTCATGTTGCTAGCCACGCCGACCACCAACCACGAACTCTTTTTGTCGTCACGGAGGCCATTTTTCGGATCTAAATTTCCTAATAACGTCGCTGGATCATATAAATTTTCAAAATCTTACTTCTATTTTGGTAGATCTAACATTTCAATCGAGTTTTATAAAGAAAAAAGAAGAGATTGGTGTACAGTTAACGTTGTGTGGTTGTCATATGTAGGTTTCCGTGATAATGGGATTCGATTGATAGAGAGGTCGCTGGTGGGAAGAAGTTTGTTGGTAAGGGTCTGATGATGTAGGAACGCCGTCGTTGAGGCGTCGGTGTTGTCGTGTGTTGGTATTTGTTGTGATGGTTCATGAGTGAGGTTAGAGGACAGTGGTGTGTGGTGGGTCAGGTGTTAGTCGCGGTTCGAGTTGGTCAATGCCCAATGGTGCTAGTCATGAGGTGGTGAGCGGTGATGATTGAATACCGCATAAAGGTGCAGATACACAAGGTAGTACTATCAGATACACAAGCTAGTATTACCAGGTACTCAAATTGACTTCCAACGAAGTTTCTACTGCGTGTGGGACATGTGGTGCTCCGACGAGGCTTGTGAATGTTCCGCTAGTGGATTAGTTATATCTATTGGTTTATTTTGGCTTTATGTTGCTTTTTCACGCACCAATTATTTGTACGTTGATATTTTTTTTATTAAGTCAACTATCTTGCCTCTTTGTTTATGTTTGTATATGGTACACCGTACACCACATATGTTCTTATGTGTCTGCTATGTAGATTTTGTGTATCTACTCTCAATTTTTAGATAGAGTAAATTAAATAAGATCATTGATCTTATACATATAATTAAAAGGCGAGAGGGTTGGCAAAGAGGTATAACCAATTAAGGTTCTTGTTATGGGACCAATGATGGCTTCTAAGGCTATTCGACCGACGGTTGTCATGAATCGTTGCTGCTCATTTGGTTTGATAGCGATTTGAGAGTATTATTCATTGCACACATTTTCCCACTTTTTTTTATCATTATGAATTTAATTTGCTAGATACAGACTTTTTTTGCCAGATACACTCTTTTACCTTGTTAGATACACATTGCTGGTAAGTTAGATACACTTTTTTACCTTGCTAGATACACATTTCTGGTAAGCTAGATACGCCTTTACCTTGTTCGATACATCTCTCTCGTAAGCTAGATACATTTCGTGATCTTGCCAGATACATATCTCTAGTAAACTAGATACACTAATTTGCCTTGCTAGATACATATCTCTCGTAAGCTAGATACATTTCGTGATCTTGCTAGTTACATATCTCTAGTAAAGTAGATATACTTCTTTACCTTGCTAGATACACTAATTTACCTTGCTAGATACATATATCTCGTAAGCTAGATACATTTCGTGATCTTGCTAGATACACATCTCTAGTAAACTAGATACACACCTTTACCTCTCGTAAGCTAGATACTCTTCGTTAGCTTATAAGATACACATCTCCGGTAAGCTAGATACATTCATTTAGCTTGCTAGATACAAATATTTACTAAATACACTTTATTAAATTCCTAGATACACATATCTATGTCCTATGACAAGCTAGGTACACTCCTTACTAAGTTAAATGTTTGACATAAACATTATTTTAAATACACTTTTAAAGTATCTGAGTATAAGAGTAACCCAAATTTTCCAGATTTGATTATCAAAAGTAAACTCAATGCACCTATAAACAAATTACAATTTCTACACTACTTGACATATCCTTGATATTTCAGGATTTCTGCAATATCAATTAAAAATACTGAAGCTTAATATTTTATCCGTTTGGCAAGTATACACCATTAATTAGCTACTTATAAGTTAGGGTATTTTGTCAAAAACTACCTACAATTTAGGTCACTTTGCGAGGAACTACCTAAAGTTTTAATTTTTGTCAAACACTACCTAAATTTTAGACCTCCTTTGTCAAACACTACCAAAATTACTATTCCCGCATGAAAAGGTGCAAATAAGCGATTTTAGGGGGCCGTTATCATAGCCTTGATGTTTATTTTGCTAAAGTGTATTAATGATTAACGTCTTCTTTAAAAATATAGGCTTATACCATTAGGATATCGATATTGATGGATAATCAAGGCCGATCATAATTGAAGTAATTTTGCGTAAAATATAATGGAACTTACTAACTTTGTTTATGCGTTCATATATTTTAGCAAAAATAAACTTAAAACTATGATATCGGCAAGTTAAAATCGTTTATTCTCACATTTTCATGCATCAATATTGACTTTGGTAGTGCTTAACAAAAAAAATCTAAACTTTAGGTAGTGTTTGACAAAAAATAAAACTTAAGGTAACTCCTCACAAAGTGACCTAAATTATAGGTAGTGTTTGACAAAATACTCTATAAGTTATAACGTTAAAATATTCACAACACAAAGCAAGAGCTTATGGATAACTCAGATCGCACAACGACCGAAACTCCGGCGATGCCAAGAAAAGAGAGGACATTAGAGAGGACGATAGAAGGGACATATCGTTGCTCGTGACGGAGAGCGACTACAGTAGGACGTGGTTCGCCAACGTCGTGGTTCGCCAACGTCATGTAGATTAACGACTAAACATGAGCACCGTCGTCGACGACGTAGGTCCAGGTGATCGTAGAGGGCCGACGTGTCTTTGACAACCGAATGCGCCAAGGAAATTCCTTGAACGGTGGCCGGAGTGAACGTGTAGAGGAGAAAGAAAGGAGTAAGTAGTTGCGGGTGATTGGTGGCCGTGGTGCCGACAGCAGACGGCGTAGGCACCGATGAGCAGGCATGTGACTATTAAGTGGGAATGTGGGATAGGGAAGAAGGAGAGAGAGTGGTTATTGATTTATTAGGAAATAGCCTGGCTCTTTTATTTTGACTCAATCTTGTGTTTATTAATGAGTTCGTACAGTTCGCACCGTACTTAAGTTCGCACAAGAACCCGCCCCTATATATATATATATATACATACATGTATAGAATTAGGATCACGTGAGTCCACCCTATCTTTTTGAGTCCGTGAGTCCATGATACAATATCACAAGTTATACTAAACAATATCACAAGATATACTATACAATATCACACCACTGAACCACTTTTTCGCACACTATTCCTAACTTTTTTTCTCATACTTTTTTCAACTCCAATTAATTCCAATACGGAAGCTTTGACAAACATCATCATTCTCTCGCCCTTTCATGCCGAAAAGTCACTATTATCGGTGTTTCAAGGAAATTTATTGTATATAGCTTCTTTTATCATATTTCCTCCATACTAAGCATCTTTGCCTCTGGCATTTTTCTTCATAGCCGACAACGAGATCCCTAATCTAACGACGACAATAACAAATTTTGGTGTGTTTGAGTGTGGTGTGCGCTTCGAGTAGGAGTAATGTGTATGGGTGGAAGAATATGAAGATTGAAAAGAAAACAAGGGATAAATAATGGTTGACGATGGTGCCGGATAATTGTTCGCTTGTGTCATCTAGGTGCTTGGATATGTCGTCGTTATGGGTGGGTGGGTGGTCGTCGTCAACGACGAATAGTATTACATATAATATTTTTCACCCTTTTGTGCTGTTTTTTTCGTGATACTGGTTTAGTGTAACCAGTGATATTGTTTTGTGTAATCTGTGATATTGTATAGCTGGACTCACGGACTCAAATATTTAGGTGGACTCACCGGATCTTGCCTCTACATGTATATATATATATATATATAGAATTAGGATCATGTGAGTCCATCCTATCTTTTTGAGTCCGTGAGTCCTAATCTCAATCATCTGATCAAGGAGATTTAATGGCTGGGATCAGCGCACTATAGTAAGAATATTTTATTCATTTAACAAGTGTATATATATATCCTAACTTACAGATAAGATTCATTTTTTGTCATTCACTTTCTCTCTCTAAAATCTCCTCACCTCACTTTTTCTTTGTTTTTGTTCGTGATCTCCTGTACTCCATCAATTAGTTCCTTCACAATAAAGTTGCAGGATTTGATTTTCTTCATCACTTTTCTTATTTGCTATGTCAGGTTTTTTTTCTCTCTCTCTCTTACTTTTCCTTTCATTCAAATCGTTAATGTTATCGTTCAATTAAATGCTCATTTATTGTTTGGTTTGATTATCTTTATTGTTATTTTCGTTTTATTTCTTTTATCTGTGTTGTTATGATTCTTATAATTTATAATTTATGTATTCTTAATTATCTCCTTGATATGTTTACCTATTTTATGTATTTTATCATCTCCATTTGTTATATGTAGCATAATTTATGTATTACCTTTATTTTTCCTGTATTTTGTCAAGCTTAAAAATATATGTATGTATGTCCTCTATTTGTTTTTTTCGCTTTTTAAAATACATGTTATCGTTTACCTTATTAATTTAAATTAGTATCACACATTCTTCATAACAGTATCACATGTTATTCATAATAATATCAGAGTTTGAAATATACTGTCATACATTACAGTGTGCCTATTTAAATTAAATAAGTATCACATATATTTGTATATAGTATCACATGTTAAACTTAACAATATCACAATCTGAACTACATTTTAATCTATTCTACTTTTTCATGCTATAACTTATTGCGACATCCTCTAACATAGATAATACTTCTAGTATATCTGTTTTTATTCCACAACGCATACCATCTGTTGATGTGCATGTTGAAAATCAATTTTATTTGAGGGTTATCCCTGGAGGTAGTTGCGTAACATTGTTAGCTTATAGTTATCAGTACAATGCATACATTTTGTTATCTTATAGTTATCCACACATCTATCTTACTACTATGCTAAATCTATCTACGTAGACGCGTAACATTTTTATACATCTTGAAGTTGTCAAATGCACAGATATTCTGGCCTGGTTGTTGCTTTTGTATGCTAAACTTGATTGTCGTCTTTATGCAAATCAGTGTACACTCCACAAGGCTTGTAATTGGAATTAGTGTGGATCTAATATAGGTTTGAAATGTTCACGAAACAAACTATATCAACAATTCCATGTGGTTAAAATGACTTGAGATATAGATAATGATCAAGCTACATGATCCAAAGAAGAATAAGATCACTAGGATATGTTGTAATTAAAGTCAAATTTACATTTAGGTATGTCATTAGAGATATTAACAAATGTATAGTGAGACTCTTTGTCGTTGCTCGGTTTTATGAGGCCTATAATAACCTTCTTTGTGCCCTCAAGTAAAGAGAATTCAAGTTACATTCATTATTTTTATATTTTTGTATTTCCTTTTGTCTTATAAAAGCTACTAAGATGATGTTTTGTTATTTTCTCCCTTTTTGCAGATTTCTTTACTTGTAGAGGTTGGTTAACCAATAGTGGGCATGATGAAGAAGTATATAGTACATCATCAACGGAGAAAATCGTCTTTTTTTAGTCATTTCTCCTATAAAGACAAATCTTTTTATTCTTAATATCGTTCAAGCGGTTACAATTTTGTATTATTACTCCATTTTGGATTAGTATTGTGTTACTCTTATAACTTTGATAGAGTTTTATAGCTTTTTAGAAACAATATTAGAGTACATTAGTTACAATTTCTTAGTTTTATCAAGATTTTCAAATTGTATTATGTTTATCACAATGTCTAATAAACATAAATACTATATCGTTATAAGTTTCACAACTTATTAGAAACAATGTCGTGCCTTATTAGAAACAATATCACATGATTTGCTTAACAATATCATAAGTTGGGGTTTATAGTATCCCCCTATGATAATAAAGTATCACAACTATTACGAAAGAATATCACACTTTACTCAGAATAATATCACAGTTATAAAGATTGTTTTCACCCATCCAATTTTGTGATATCAAGAAACAATATCACAACCATTAACAAAGAATATCACACTTTACCTGAAACAATATCACAGATAAAAATAATGTTTACACTCTTCCAATTTTTGTGATATTAAGAAACAATATCACAACTATTACAAAACAATATCACAACTATTACAAAACAATATCACACTTCACCCAATACAATATTACATGTAAAAAGATTGTTTTCCCCATCCAATTTTGAAATGTTATGAAACAATATCACTAAATACAAGACACAGTACAATAGCATTACTGATCTTAAACAGTACCACAAAATACTAGCTGTAATACTAGTTCATGACAACTACTACTTCCATTAGATTACTTATCCTATCAACATTACATCAATAATGCAAGATCGTCTACCTTTACTTCTAGCCCTACCACATCCACTTTCAATTGAAGTTTTATGTCAACATATATTCCTATGAGTCATTTTATTTGCTTCCTCTAATCTCTACCTCCTGAACAATATCCTTCTTCTCCTTTGTTTGAACATCTACCTGCTTTACCTCTTCCTGTGCATTATCTTGTTTCCCTTTTGTCAGAATTTCTTAGTTCTTTTCCTTGTTTTTCCCATTTCCCTTCACGTTGGTCCAAATTTCCTCCTTGTTTGTTGTAAACTCTTTAACATTCTCGATCAAATGAGGTGCTTGCATCCAAGGGATCTGGTGCGTAAATGGGTTTATTGACACCTACAAACATCATAATTATATAGGCTATGTAAGAATCAGTAAGTTTAAAGGTGTTTTTAACTTAAAGAGGATGTAACTATTTGCTACTGACCATACATGGATACATTGGACTAGAAATTTTGGGTTAATTGTCATTCTCTCACCAATTTCCGTTTATTAAAAAGAAATAAGTCCTCTATTCTCTAGTTAAGTACGATATAGTGAAGATAATAGAAAAAAGACATTGAAGTAACCTCCTAATGTTTGGCTGGAAATGTGGATTTCTCTCCAAGTAGCCTAAGAGCTTGAAGTTCATGTCCATCACCTATGATTACAAACCACAAGAAAAAGTACAAGATGAATACGTCATCTTGGAATCAAAATATAATTCAATTATTACAATTTAAGGATTTTGGCCCACTTTTACAAGTTAATGCATCATTCTCATTTGTCTAGCTTTTTTACCCTCCACGACTAGCTTGTCCACATCCTGGTGATAATTAAACCCCAAACAAAAGATGCGTTATCTCATGTACAACCGTCTATAAACAAAATAATGAATGAACCTTCAACAATAAAAGAATAAAAAAAGTACATTCATTCATACCCTTACACCTACGTAAGTTTTTTTGCTATAAAAGAAATGTCACTTTAGTATTATTCGAATGCATACATGAAGTCTGAAAATACAATATTAGCTGTAGAGTAGAGTTTTATAGTTTCACAATTATATGATGTCAGATCTTTGTTTATTTTATTATAGCTAATCTGTAGAGATTACAATTATTAAGTATCACTTTTCTTCAGATTTAGTATCACATTATGCAAATAACAATATCACAAGAATTTTCATTAACATAACCAGTAGTATCAATCTTCATATTTAAACCTTCATTACTCATTAACTGAACACTAACTTTCAATTTATCAACTAAATTATGAATTATACTCAATTTTGTTTTGAGAAACCCTAGCTTTTGAGAATTAAACAAAATTAAACTCTTAAGTTTCGCAATTAAACAAAAAAGTATCTAATAAACAAGTACAAAACACAATTAATGATACATATTTAGCTCGATATGCTGTTATAATCATAAAAAAACGTTCGAAATCATCAATAACTAAAATATTTAGAAATTTAAAGCAAGAACATGAAAGTATGGAAAATCACTCGATAATTAGTTCGATAATTATGATTTAATCCTATTATATTCATCTAATTTAACATACATGCAATAATATCGAACAAAATCAACATACATAATCAGTTTAATAGTACATAAGATATACAAAAAACGCAAAAAGTAAAAAAAAATATGAAAAACTAATGTACCTGTAAGATTTTGGGGAAAATCTAGTGAGATTATTCAATTGCGTTAACGAATTAATCTAGAAAGTTTAAATCCAATTGAAATCCGCCGCTGAAATTGAACGCGTTTTTGAAGATTTTTACCGAGTAGTTAGATAGGATTTTGTGAGATTTATATGATAGTTCTTCAGATATGCTTTTGGTAAAAAGTTTGGAGAGAGAAAAAGAAAGGCTGATTTGTGAGAATTGAGCATCTTTTTTATGCTTTTATTTGTTACCTACGTGGCTCAATCTCACCAATTCATTTGTGTTTGGTCGGACGGCTATTATTAGGCCTCATGGACTCAAATATATGACCGGACTCACCGGATCTTGCCTCTATATATATATATATATACATACATGTATATATATACATACATGTATATATATACATACATGTATATATATACATACATACATATATATATATATATATATATATATATATATATATATATATATATATATATATATATATATATAGGTGGGTTCAAATGAGTCCTCCCCTTCCCTTTGAGTCCTTGAGTCCTCATCTCAACCCTTGAATCAAGAGGATCAATGGCTAGGATTAAAACAAAATAAAGGGCTAGGATTGTGAGACACACACAATCAATCTTCTTCAAACCCTAGTATTTATACCCTTTCCTCACCCATTTCTCTCATTTTCAAATTTCTCTTTATCTCTCTACCTTCTTTATCTCTCTTCATTCTCTCATTCTAAAAAATTAAAACCCAAAAAATTATTCCCTCATCTCCCTCACTCACCAATCCCGACCACCACCACCCTAACCCTCCCCCACCGGTCCACCACCCCCACCGGTCCCCTCCCCCGACACCGCCATGCTCCCGCCTCCCCTTGCTCCGCCGCCCTGCTCCGGGTCCCACTTCTCCGGGTCCGTCCGCCTCCCCCGCCTTCCTCTTCCCCCGCCTTCCTCCTCCCCCGCCTGCCTCCTCCCCCGCCTCCCTCCTCCCCCGCCTCCCTCCTCCTCCGCCTCCCTCTTCCCCCGCCTCCCTCCTCCCCTCATTCTAGATCTATTATTTTTTTTTTTCAGTTTTCAATTTGATATTTTGTAGTTTTTTTTTTACTTTTTGGGATGGTGGTAGTCTAGTTTTTTTGTTTTCATATTTTTTTGGTTTTATTTTCAGATCTGCAATTTTTAGGGTGGTGGTAGTCTAGTATTTTATTTTTTTTATTTCTCTTCTGTTTTTTCCTTTTATTTTAATATTTTGTTTTTTCGTTTTTTCCAGATTTGTACCATCTCATTTTTAGTCTACATTTTAGATCTCTACATTTTTTCGTTTTTTCGTTTATATATCAGGTTACCAATAATATCGGGTTTTCGTTTTTTCGTTTTTGTTTTTGTTGTTTTTCCATTTTTCAGATTTTTTAGATCTTGTTTGTTCACTAGTATGGTATGAAGTTATACTAGTATATACTAAAGTTTCACTAGTATGGGCTAAAGTTTCACTAGTATTTACTAAAGTTTCACTAGTATTTACTAAAGTTTCACTAGTATGTACTAAAGTTTCACTAGTATGTACTAAAGTTTCACTAGTATGTACTAAAGTTTCACTACTATGTACTAAAGTTTCACTACTACAGACTAAAGTTTCACAACTATGGACTAAAGTTTCACTAGTATGGACTAAAGTTTCACTAGTATGGACTAAAGTTTCACAATTATGCACTAAAGTTTCACTAGTATGGACTAAAGTTTCACAATTATGTACTAAAGTTTCACTAGTATGTACTAAAGTTTCACAATTATGGACTAAAGTTGCACTGGACTAAAGTTATTTTATTAAGGACTGAAGTTACTTAATTAATAATTATAGTTACATTAGTATGGACTGAAGTTACACTAGAAAAGACTAAAGTTACCTAAACATGAGTTACACTATAATTGACTAAAGTTACACAGTTAATAAATGAAGTTTCACTAATAAAGGTTAAAGTTACACTTATTAAAATATTAAAATTAAACTCATAAAAAACTAAAATCACATAAATTTGTCTAAAAATTATATAAATTCAAATTTATATAGTCGAAATCACATTTTAATTTAAAGTTACAAAAATGATGGTTGAAGTTTCATTCTTAATGACTAAAGTTCGCCTCATAAAAAAACAAAAATCACATAAATTTGTCTTAAAATTACATAAATTCAAATTTATATAGTTTAAATCACATTTTGATTTAAAGTTACACAAAAAAAGGTTGAAGTTATATAAATAATTATTAAAGTTACATTCGGAATGTAGGTGAAAGTCATTAAAACTTACTCATTTTGTTCTAATCTTGTCCCTTCATTTTGTTCTAATCTTGTCCATTCATTTTTCTTTTAATCTTAGCCCTCCATCTTGTTCTAATCTTGTCCCTCCATCTCTTTCATCCAAAGGGCAAGATGAGGACTCATGGACTCAATTTTGAAGGTGGACTCATTATAACTTGACTCTATATATATATATATATATACACATATATATATATATATATATATACATATATATATAGAATTAGGATCCGGTGAGAACCACTAAGATAATGAGAACCGTGAGAACTCCGCCTTACTAAATTTATTTTTAAAAAATAAGGACATTTTTGGGTTCGGCGTAGAATTTTATGGCTAGGTAACATACATCTTGGTCAAAAAAATATAATTTAATTACGGAAATTGAGGTGAAATACGATTTATTCGTTTTCATGCATCTAGTAGTCAGTTTCATGCATCTAAAAATTTTAATGCACCTGGTGCTCATTTTAATGCATCTAGAGTCCGTTATTTTCATGCACCTAGTAACTGTTTTCATGCATGTAACAATTTTTGTGCACCTAGTGCTCGTTTTCACGCATTTAGAATAATTTTAGTGTACAAATTGAATTTATGTACATTAAGTACATATTTTTTGATATAATCAATAAATTTTGTTTAGTTACTGCAAGTATTTTGCTTGAATAAACTAAACTAATGGTAAATGATCCAACAAAACTTTTGAAACAAGATTTGGTGGAGATTTAGTGAGGGTTCTCACGGTTCTCATTATGTTAGTGGTTCTCACCGGATCCTGACCCTATATAGATATATATATATATAGATATATATATATATATACATATATATATATATATATATATATATATATATATATATATATATATATATATATATAGAATTGGGATCCGGTGAGAACCACTAAGATAATGAGAACCGTGAGAACTCCGCCTTAGGAAATTTATTTTTAAAAAATAAGGACATTTTTGGGTTCGGCGTAGAATTTTATGGCCATGTAACATACATCTTGGTCGAAAAAAATATAAGTTACTGATGGAAATTGAGGTGAAATACGATTTATTAATTTTCATGCACCTAGTAGTCAGTTTCATGTATCTAACAATTTTCATGCACCTAGTGCTCATTTTAATGCATCTAGAGCCCGTTATTTTCATGCACCTAGTAACTGTTTTCATGCATGTAGCAATTTTCGTGCACCTACTGCTCGTTTTCACGCATTTAGAGTAATTTTAGTGTACAAATTGAATTTATGTGCACTAAGTACATAATTTTTAATATAATCAATAAATTTTATTTAGTTACTGCAAGTATTTTGCTTGAATAAACTAAACTAATGGTAAATGATCCATCAAAACTTTCGAAACAAGATTTGGTGGAGATTTAGTGAGAGTTCTCACGGTTCTCATTATGTTAGTGGTTCTCACCGGATCCTGACCCTATATATTATATATATAGGGTCAGGATCCGGTGAGAACCACTAACATAATGAGAACCGTGAGAACTCTCACTAAATCTCCACCAAATCTTGTTTCGAAAGTTTTGATGGATCATTTACCATTAGTTTAGTTTATTCAAGCAAAATACTTGCAGTAACTAAATAAAATTTATTGATTATATTAAAAATATGTACTTGATGTACACTAAAATTACTCTAAATGCGTGAAAACGAGCACTAGGTGCACGGAAATTTCTACATGCATGAAAACAGTTACTAGGTGCATGAAAATAACGGGCTCTAGATGCATTAAAATGAGCATCAGGTGCATGAAAATTGTTAGATGCATGAAACTGACTACTAGGTGCATGAAAATTAATAAATCGTATTTCACCTCAATTTCCGTCAGTAAATTATATATTTTTTTTACCAAGATGTATGTTATCTAGCCATAAAATTCTACGCCGAACCCAAAAATGTCCTTATTTTTTAAAACTTAATTTCGTAAGGCAGAGTTCTCACGGTTCTTATTATCTTAGTGGTTCTCACCGGATCCTAATTCTATATATATATATATATATATATGAATGAATTAGTATTTGTGTTTGTAGAGGTGGAGAAAACGGGGGTCGTACCAGTAGTCTATTGAGGAACAATATTAGAAGCATCATTGGAAAGTTTTTTAGTACACGACATTTTTCGTTTTGCTCTGGCCGCTTTTCCACGTGATTGGTTAGGATTACAATTAGGAGAATATGGACGCGGTGACGTGTTGACGTTAGTTACATTACTTGATAATAATGTCATGGAGTTTTGATCACGGACGCTTCTCCCATTTACACGACTTGAAAGTCGAGAACCTAAAAAAAAATAATTTAGAATAAGATATTGGAAAATAATTTAAGCACAACTGTGAGATGATGGCATATTTTTATGTAACTTTGTAGTGCACATAAGAAATTAGTAGAAGCATGAGAAATCAATATACCGTTTGTAATGTCTGAGAGCGGAGAACGGGAATTCAGCATTGGATATTGAGTACTTTCTTCAGTCACATGTCTTCTTTGCTGCCTCGATTGAACTTCACATAAAATTGACAATTAATTTTAAGAAACAAACCACCAAAAAATAGATGACATGTTTTAGGGGATTGACTCATTTGTCTTGAAAGGTAAAATAGATATTACTATTTAAATAATAATTTAGCGCGTGTTGGTGATCGGGCCTATCGCAAGCCCTGGTCAAAGATAATTACCCAGACTAGGCTAATAACAAATTAATGTAATTAGGGAAGTAGGGGTCGATCCTCAGGGAGATGGTGTTTCCTATAAAATGTGAAATGTCTTGCAATTGGGTCTTATCTAACGAGTATCTGGGTTTGAAGGTTTTGATTTCTAAACTAATAAAAAGCATAAATGAAAACAAAACAAAAGCAAATCAAAATGAAAACAATAAATGTGACACCCTCAAATTTGCGGAAAGAAAAAAAATAATTTAACTAAATAAAAGATAAGAATACATAACGAAGGTGTCTTAAATAAAAAGGTTCAACAAAAAGGAAATAATATTATACAAAATACATATCCAAAACGGGAGACATATCTCCCGTATAAATACGGAAATAAAAGATGTGTATAATAATATACAATCCTAAAGAACCGATATAGGTCCAAGGTAAATACTTCGCTCGCTTAGCTCGTCAATGTACCCAATGTATGCATCACAAACCTGCCAACCGTATTAAATATAAACACGGAAGCCACAGTCAGTGGGGAGTAACTCCGAGTTCTCCCAGCCACGAAATGTCGAGTTTAATTAAACATGAATAACATAAAAGCAATGTATATGGAAAATAAAAAACTTAACATATACGATATGATTTTCATGTTATGAAACAAATAACTAACATATAACCTAGCATATGAAAGCTATCATGTGAATCTGATAATAATCTATAATACGAGGTAGGGAAGCTGGTATGCTAGCGCAGAGGTTACCGTTAACATGGCCATGATACACTCAAAACCTAATCAACACGTAATCATGTGAATCAGTTAACAATCGGTAATCCAAACTCTATCAACCTTAGCCGGCTTGCATCTCACCTTCTAAGATTCATAGAATCATACAAAAATGAAAGACTGATACTTCTACAAACAGGCATAAGTTCTTAGTACGGCGATAGTCTACTTCTGTAACTCGAGGCTATACCACAAGGTAGGAAAACATCCTAGTCCTAGACTGATCAGAACTAGCGACAACAGCTATTCCATTCCCCGTCCCATGACATAACCGTACATGAGAAACTCTACTAGGCGACCCCCTAAGCAGAGATGGCTAGTACTTAAGCTGGCTCCATTCCCAAAATGGATTAGGCAGCCATGCCCCGACTTGGAGATAAGCCCCCCAGGCCGTGACACAAAAGCTATCAAGCGGTAAACTCCGTATGCTCGTTAAAAATAGTATGGCCTATCAATGTCATGGTCCAAGATACTCATTTAGAATTAGAATGGTCAAGACGCCATATACTCATAATTCTCTATGTGTACTTAGTCAACACGACATATAACATACAATCAAACAGTCACGGGAAAAAAATCCTATCATGTGGCTAATTGCATATAAATCATATTCAAATATCATATCGCCTCATATCTACTAAGGCTCATTCATTCATTAAATAAAACCTTACCTGAAGACAAATCCCCGACCCGAGTCACGCGACGGGTCATCAGTCAAAACGGGGCTGACTAGATCTTAGTTTGACCAAACCCGTTTGGTCAAACCGGCTAGAAACAGAGTCTTTACCAATTAGACTGGAACACAAAAATCATCATATTCATTACATGTTATTTTATTAAAACTTCTAACATGTGAATTATTAAATTTTACTAAAACCCGCTTGACTTAAAGGATATTAAATTTAACTATAATCTCGTATTATAATTTCTAACATGTGAGAAATAATAATGTTATGAAAAACCTTTTTAATAAACATTTTACTTATTAACATTTCCCACTTGCTAATATTACAAAACACGATAAAAGAGCAATAACTAAAAAACCGTCACAAGTCCCAAAGAGGGACCCACGGGCTGATTTTGGGCCGGACCTAACATGGGCCTGGACTGGGCCCACGGGCTGTTTTGGCTGTTTTGGGCTGTTTTTATCGACTTTACTAAAAACCGTTTCTTAATATTTCCCGCATGCTTAACATATTTAAAACCCGTCAAAACAACAACAAAACAATCAAGTATCGACACAAGACCCAAGGACCATACCTGGACC
>JAIUZE010026090.1:0-18072 GCA_022085475.1 Heliosperma pusillum | reverse complement strand
CAGAAATAAACTAAGAACTAAAGATGAAAAGAAGAAGAAAATGAGAGAAGGGAGGCTAGTTCTCCCTTCTCCTAATCTAAAGAGAAGTGTAAGAAGAGAAGAAAGGATATTAAGAGGATGTGTAAGTTGTGTCGAGAAGAGTGGCTGGAGCATCCTTTATATAGCATTAGGGTTTCGTGGGGAAGGGGTCGAGCATTGAACATAAAGGACAAAAATGAGGAAGTCGAAGGAAAAGTGCGGATCAGCAAGGATACCCGATCGGGTACACACTTACCCGATCGGGTAAGTGGTCATCTGGATCCTTTGACTCTCGTTTCATCTCCCCTTGCATATGACTTGACTTCCATCATCCCCTTGACCTCTTGAGTCGGGTTTGTTGATAGGGTTTGATGTAAAGCGATGAATTCTTCGCCTAACTGATTGATCTTATGACAACCGCGACATCGTCTTTACTTCTTCTCTCTTTTGAATTAGTGAACCTTCTTGAAATGCCTTCGACATGGTCAAGCTTGTTTCTCAAATCGTCAGGTTCTAGGCAAATGCTCGGGAATATAGAAAAAGGGCATAGAAACGTCACTTGCCCTACAAAACAGGTTAGAACATAGGAATTTGCCTAGAAGACGATATTAGCTCATAAAACGGCTTAACAAAGCACAAATGATATACAAAACCGAGCTAAATTGGGGGTTAAAATCATACAAATATTCACTTATCACCCATGCAGCTTCACCACATGTGAAGAGTCTATCGATCCCAAATACTCAAAAGAGGGGGAGGGGGGTGAATTGAGTACAAATAAAGTATGCCTACTTTATCTTTTGTCCGTATGAGCGTGAATGAGCAATGGGTAGTTCGAATTTATTGATTAAACTCGACCTGACTAATTGCTTGTCGTGTGTTTGAAAACAAATAAATATGTAAACCAAACAAAGAAACAAGAGACACAAGGATTTTTGAAGTGATTGAGTTTCACACGTTGAAACCTATGTCCACTATTTCTCGATTAATAATTTTAATACATTCCTAAGGATTACAAAATCACTAACCCACTCGTACAACTAACTCTAGTTGTAACTCAAGGTAAGCACCGTTAAATACTCGATTCTATCTTACGTTTATAAGAAAGTGTTTTTGTTTGTTCTTTGATGTTCACACAAATGAACGAATAAGAACAAATCTAGCACTACTATCAAATAACGTTTCTTCAAAAGTAAAGTGCAAGAAAGGTACTACTCCAAGGTTATAGTAGAATCACTTATAATCGTGAGCCTGACTAGTAAGGTTATAGGCAAAACAACTATAACTCTACTTCACAACATCACTATTGAAAGATACCGTTATTGGATAACAACCTATACTAAAAAATCTTCGTGGAGATCTTCAGCATACTGATCATCACTTCACTCTAATCTTGAGGTCTTCATCTTGAACTCCACAAACTACTTTAAGTCTTTATCTTTGATCTTGAGCATGACTTTCATTAAAGTTATGAAAGAATCAGTCATAACTTTACCACAACAGTTCCAAGGTTATAACTAAGGGACCTATAACCTTGTAATACCTTTGCTTCACAAATCATCAAGGTTATAGCTGAACAAGCTATAACCTTAAGTGCCAAACCATTCTTAATCTAACAAAGACTTATCAATAAATTACAAGCACAAGCATATACATTGTAACGTCAAACATGTCATTATCAAAACCAAACATATAACCATATAGTTCAACAAATTCTCCATTTTTGATGAAGAAAAGCCTCTAATGGTTTGTGATTAAGGTAAGTTCCCCCTTAACATAATACTATAAAAATCATAGTTGGGTAGAACGCAAGATCAAAATATCTAAATATAAAGTATAAGCACCTAAGGAATTTAAGAGACTAAAGGTCTTGACAAGGAGCAAGCTTAGGCAATCAACTCAAATCAAGGTTATTTCTTCCCCCTCTTGGCATCATCGAAAAGATGAAAACAAACATGAAAGGACTAGAATAATACCAACCACAAAAGGAATTAAACTGTCACATATGAAAGTCATAGACTTCTAATTAGACTCCTCTAATTAGTTCATTAAATTACATTGACTTAATGATTTAGGATCTAGTTATCATGCATGCAAATATAAAAGCAAAAATATAAAGATAAGATGAAATTTCCTTACATTGGAATTTCGGTATAAATGGGCACAATAAGAAACTCTTTTCTTATTGTTCTTGAGCATATAATTAGTGGATGATCCTCCATAAACTAACCTCCAAAGTAGAAGGTCTCCTTCTTGTTGCACACAAAAATCCACCCAAATAATCTTAGCTTATTATTAACTAGATAATAAGTAAGAAATAATACTACTAAAATTATTGTATTACTACTTTAGTAATACTTAGAGAATATTAATGTTTTTGAGAGTTGTAGAGAGAAGAAGTTTTTTTAGAGAGAAATATGAATAAGCAAGAAAAAGTAAATAATATGAACAACCAAAGTGCCCTTAAATAGGCACTTTGGCCGGTCATCTATCACCAAAAAGAGGTAACTTTTACTTCTTATTTTGCTTATATAATTCACATGCAATATGATAGAATGTGAGATTAAATATAATCATGATCATGTGTCATACCATGTTATAATCACATGTTGTAGTGTAAGTAAAGAAAAGAACAATTATCATTGTTTTTCCACTACACATTTCGGCCCCCACTAGCAAATGTGGTTCATTTTGATTTTTGATATTTGTCCCACAGATACTTATAATCATATGCTTAATTATCTAGTATAATTTTAATTTGACTATATAACAATTATATGACTCAAATTAATAAATAATATACACTTAACTTTTAAGTGATATTTTACCATTATATCAATATATAATGGGTCATACATACAATGCCCAGTTAATTTATTTTACAACTCCTTGAACATATAATTAACTAATTATCTCTACCTCAAAATATATGCATAACCTCAACTAATTTAATGAATTAACAATTAATTACTAAATTAAATCTTATTTAATCGTATTAAAATAAGACGTAAATTTATTAGTCAATTATCGTATAATTGAATAATAATACTTAATTGAATTTGAGTTCCAAACTCAATTTGTAAAAATTAACTCTCATAACTAAACGTACATATTAAATATATGTAAGGGACTAATTAAACTGTATCATACAAATGATTAGTATTATATTTGGGTCTCATCCTATAGGTGTGCCCTAAAGGGATCAGTTGATCACCGTCGTCATACGACAATAACGTCTAACTCTAGTCAGCTGATCGTTATCGATTTACGTTAATCAACTAATGTGGAGTATCAAAATATACTAATCATGCCATGTATATTCCAAATGAGTTTTATTATATTGCACTATTGTGGAGGACACTTACTCCTACAATCTCCCACTTGTCCTATACAAGTTGTGCATGTAGCAACACTATTGCGGAGGACTCCTCCTCCCACAATATCTCCCACTTGTCTCGACAAGTTGTGTGCTATCAATTCTCTTGTCACTTTTGTGTCACATCCTCCCACTCATCACAAGGTGTCTTTCAGGTCGCACTTGTGATTTAATATTTATATATTGAGTGGTTTTCTTGATCTGGAGAGTAACTGTCTAACCAGATAATCTACCAGAGATCACTTCCGAGCGTGGCCACGCATTTCCAGTCACTCCTCAAGTGGCCCGAAGATGTTAATACCCAACGTGGGTGGACAATTCCTGTTGACCTGTCTTACACTGTATAATGCAGATCACCATGACCCAGAAGATGCCCATCGGCCTCCTTTCATGGCACAACCTAGAAGAAAAACAAAAGTCAATCGAAAACTACACCGACTAAGGTAAATGGTCGCCAGTCTAAAGAATTAACTCATAGGAATAAAATAGAAATCCCCGCCACGACCAGGCTTCAACAATTTTGATAAGGGACTCTATTATGGTCAGTGTCCGACAGAGTGTCTCCACAGTTTGTCTATGTAAACGACCAGTCATTTCCATGACCCCATGGTGCTGAACTAACCATCGATCGAATTACAATCTAGTCACTTCGAGACATCACCTCAAATGAGTGACTAAGGACAAAACACTAAGTTCATCCTATTCACCTGAATTGGGTTAAACTTTTCTTTCAACCAATTAGGATAAACAAAGTATTAAAATTTAGTCAAACTAAATAAGCCGTTTTTAATGAAACTCCAACAATGAATGCGATTATCATATATGGAAAAAATTGATATGTTATCAATAATTTCATATCCCATAATCTCTAGCAATTCAGGTACACGTTTCAATCTCCATTGAAATGACATGACTATCATGGCAGCCTGCAAAAGGCATGGCTAATGGATCAGCAATACTTGCATCTTTCCCGTCTTTCTGATTGCTATTTCCCTTTATCTACGTAATCTCATTTTACATAAAACTTTCTTAGTACGTGTCTAGGTTTGAATCTAGACTTAGGCCACTTAGCCTAAAGGTAGCTCCTACTGTTTTACCAGTATGATGGGATAAGATATATGTAACACCCGGAAATGTACCCTATTTTTATAATGAAAATATTTTACGGATACTTTTCAGCAAATTTAAGTTTTAATTTAGAATTTTATGTTCCGAGTCGAATTTAGAATTTCCGAGTTCGTATTTGGAATTTCCGCGAGATTCCATGTTAATCCCGTCTTAGGGCGACTTTGACTTTTGTTGACTTTTTCCCATACACATCTCTTACTCTCCTAACCTAATTCATTACTCACTCAAACACAAATCAAACTTACTTCTTCCTTAAGTAAACCAAAACCCTTGCCTCCATTTTCATCCGATCTTATAATCATCGTATCTCGATCTTATAATCATCGTATCTCATTCGTTTCTTGCTCAAATTCACGTAAGTTCGTATTATTCTTCCCCTCTTAGCTTCCTCTATCCGTATTGATAATAAAATTACCGTCTTTCTCACTTTTCAAACTTTCCGTCTTTCTCAAGGTGAAGTAAATTCATCTTTTATGATCTATTTGTAGGTGGTGACCTCCAAGATCCCGACAAAGACTATTTCCTAATTGAAGAGGAGCTTGACGAGTAGTGAAGACGCAATAAGGTAACGTTGAAGGGTTACTCGATATCATTTACGTGTTTTATGTGTTTTCTATACTAGGAATCGCTTTTAGAATATGAATAGGAGCTTAGTAATTGTGTTGATGATGGTATATATTGTTTGTTGAGAATTTATATGAGAATCTATGATTTATGTTGATAATCGATAATTGATAAATGTTGAAACTTAGTTGAAATGGTGATTTTCGTGTACTATGGATCCCAGCCGGTCGACCGGCAGCCGGTCAGACCACCGGCTGGGGCAGTGGCTGTATATTATTGCATATTACGTGATTTTTGAAGTATGAAGTTGGGCTCAGCCGGTAGACCGGCAGCCGGTCAGACCACCGGCTGAGACACCCCTCATTTTCCTTTGTTTTTCCAATGACCCTTTGGTCCCAGCCGGGTAGCCGGCAGCCGGTCCCATTGACCGGCTGGGACACACTGACATTTCAAGTTGGTTTTTCATATGATACATGGCCTTAGCCGGGTGGCCGGCAGCCGGTCCACCTGACCGGCTGGCTCCTGCTGGATGTTCTTTGTAAATTTTGTTTACGGTTTTCATTTATAATAATTCCGATCGTTCGTTTATCGTATAATTTTACGTAGTGACTTATAATATTAATGTTTTGAATATATGATATTTCATTCGCTTGTATCACATGTTTTGTGACGGTTTTTGGTATGTTCCACTTTGAGTCGGTTTTTACAAATGATACGGTTTGAGCACTATTTTGTCTTGTGCTTTGTACTCTCATTCCCTTGGCTACCTCCACGTTCGTAAGGCTGGAATGTCGGAACGGAGAGGTATCCTACTGCTTAATTGCATGTGTAGTGGGCATACGACGACGTTGTTGGGAGTTGAACGCATATGCGTTGATCGACCCGGCCGTCAAATGTTGTGTACTTGCGAGGTGGTGTTATTTGCATGTAGCGTACCGCTTGTTATGAGGCTTGTGCTCTTTTCCGCCTCTTTCGTGAATTGATCTACCGAATTTGGGGTACTCGGCGTCTATGATTGACCGAGTCTTGGATGCGAAATGTTATCGCATGTCGAATCGGAAAAATGTGATTCGAGTAATCTGGTCAGGTTTAGACTAGGACCGTATTATTATCGTCGTGCTACCAGGAGGAAATTAGTCTACATATACGAAATGTAGCATCGTGTATGCGTTCAGGGAAATGTGATCCCGTGGATGCCTTTTAATCATACTTGCCATGTACACGGTGCTAGTGCGTTTCATTTACCGTGAGAGATAACGTCTTGTGTCGTTGTTCTTGGATGCGTGATTTCATGATTTTATTCATGGGCATCGTCAATGTATTGGTATGTTTGAATGGATGATAATATGATGGATTTATTATGATCATCGCATGACTTGGCATGGTTTGTTTGTCGAGTCTTAATCTTATCAAACTTATACCGCTAACGGTGAGATGTAAGCCCTAGTGAGCGTATTCGGTTGCCTAAGAGTGTCTTCCCCGTGTCTTTGTATAACATGATGGATTCGGATTTGTAACTCTTATGCTCTTATTATGATATATCGAATTGCCTATTTATCCTTATCGTATTTCACATGTATATCTATATATGCATGCTTCTACTTTTGTATTTCCTTTTATGTACGTTTAATGTGATATGGCTGGGAGAACCCGGAGTTACTCCCCACTGACTGTCGCGTTCATGTTTTTCATGGATGAACAGGTTGCTTGATTTGGATGGCTTTTTGCTTATGCTATTTTGGGTTCGGGTGTGAGCTAGCGGGCGTTTGTCCCTGGAAGATTCACCTCTAGTCGTTAATTAGCTAGTTTGCTAATCACTTTAACTTTGTTAACCTTTTGAGAGACTACGTCTCTTATCTTATATAGTATTTTGTAATTTGACACTCCTCGTTTACTTATCTTGCATGTATAAAGGTTTTTAAAATACCGTATTTCCGCTTATTATATCACATGCTTGTATGTTTTATTTCCGCATTCGCGAGGGTTGTCACAGTTGGTATCAGAGCTTTATCGCTCCCGACGCACACACGTGAACCCTAACTTAAACTACTTGACCTTAAAATAATAAATGAGAGATTTGGGTAGAAGTTAAGGACTTTACTTGGTAGTCTATTTGTTTATGCTAATTGATAGGAGTAACTTAATTTGTTTTTGTTTCTTATGAAGATGGTTAGACCACGATTAGCTGAGAACGTTATGATGGAAGCTCTCACTCAAGTGCTGAAAAATCAACAAGATGCAGCTTTAGCTAATGCCAACCAAGTTCCCCCTAGAAGGGAAGATAACCATCAAGCTTTAACCTTGATGAATAATCCCTCTCCTTCTTATGCTCCTAGGCCGAATATTTATGGGAAGAGGCCGTTTATTCCGTCTCCCTCTAATTCCTATGCTAACAAGAGGAGATTCAATCCTCCTTCCAATGCAAATACAAGAACTCCTGCTCCTTTTATTCCTAGAGCTACTTCAAATGTGGCTCATAGGCCTTATGCTCCTCAAGCTCAAGCTCAAGGTCGTAAATGTAACCTTTGTAGACAACCATACCATCCCGGTGTGTCTTGTACCAAACGACCTTATGTGTGTTTCTTTTGCCAAAAGGGTGGTCATCGTTATGACGATTGCCCCGATCGAAAGTTGCCGAAGCCTAAGGGTTCTATCTTTGTCATGAGCCGTGCCGAAGCCAATGCTGATCCCGAGATCATTACGGGTAAGTTCTCAATCTTAGAGCAACCGTGTCTTATTCTATTCGATACCGGTGCTTCTATGTCTTTTGTGTCATCGACTTATGCTAATAAATTATCTATCGAGCCTACATCTAGTGAGGATACTCCTATATCCTTACCATCCGGAGATAGTATCTCTTGTTCTACCCTTTATCCAAATGTTCCAATATCTATTGCGGGTTGTATCTTCCCTGCTAATCTCCTTAAGTTTCCTCTAGGAGAGTTTGATATAATCCTAGGTATTGATTGGCTAGCAATGTATCATGCTAGGTTCGAGTGTCGTGATCAAAAGATATATTTAAAGAGTCCTTTAGGGGTTAGAATAACCTATAAGGGATCTCATCCCCGAAAAGGTGTGTCTTTAATTTCCGCTATGAAATTGGTAAGTATGGTTGGAAAAGGTCACCAAGCATACTTGTGTGTTGTGACTTCTTCATCTACCTCTTTGCCAAGTATTGAAGATGTGTCTATTGTTCGAGAGTTCGTTGATGTTTTCCCCGAAGATTTGCCCGGGATTCCTCCCGAGCGTGATGTTGAATTCTCTATTGATCTTGTTCCTGGTTCTGGACCCATAGCGAAAGCTCCTTACCGTATTTCCCGACCGAATTGAAAGAATTAAGGAAGCAGCTAGATGATATGATAGAGAAGGGTTTTATTCGACCTAGTGCCTCGCCTTGGGGTGCTCCTGTTCTTTTTGTAAAGAAGAAAGATGGGTCTATGAGGCTTTGTATTGATTATCGTGAATTGAATCGGATTACAATCAAGAATAGGTATCCTTTACCAAGAATTGAAGATTTGTTTGATTAAAGGGTGCTTCTACATTTTCCAAGATTGATTTGAGATCCGGTTATCATCAAATTCCCGTTCGTGATGTTGATATACCGAAGACCGCTTTTAGTACAAGGTATGGTCATTATGAGTTCAAAGTAATGCCATTTGGATTGACGAATGCTCCCGCTATCTTTATGGATCAAATGAACCGCACATTTAGTGAGTATCTCGACAAGTGTGTGGTGGTATTCATTGATGATATTCTTATTTTCTCCAAGTCCGAAGAAGAGCATGCTATTCATTTGAGGATTATTTTGGGTGTTCTTCGTCGTCAGAAGTGGTATGCTAAATTCTCCAAATGTGAATTTTGGTTACCTAAGGTGTCCTTTCTTGGGCATGTGATTTCTAAAGAGGGTGTAATGGTGGATCATTCGAAGATTGAGGCCGTTGTTGATTGGAAGAGTCCGACTGATATTAGAGAGATTCAAAGTTTTCTTGGTTTAGCTGGTTATTACCGAAGATTTGACAAAGATTTCTCTAAGCTTGCTAGACCGATGACTCAGTTGTTGAAGAAGGAAACCAAGTTCCTATGGAATGAAGCTTGTGAAACAGCGTTTCAAGAGTTAAAGAAGAGGTTAACTACCGCTCCGGTGTTGACTTTGCCTGAAGATGGAGTAGCCTTTGATGTCTATTGTGATGCTTCTAAAATGGGATTGGGTTGTGTTCTTATGCAAAATAGGAAAGTGGTGGCTTATGCTTCAAGACAGTTGAGAGTTCATGAAGTGACCTATCCTACTCATGATTTGGAATTGGCCGCCGTTGTTCATGCTTTGAAAGTGTGGCTACATTACCTAATTGGAGTTCATTGTCGTATCTTCACCGATCATAAAAGTTTGAAGTACATATTTACTCAAAAAGAGTTGAATATGAGACAAAGAAGATGGTTGGAATTGGTGAACGATTATGATTTTGAGTTCTTGTACCATGAAGGGAAGCCAAATGTTGTTGCTGATGCTCTTAGTAGGAAAGCTTCTCATGCTTTAAATGCTATGCGGGTATTTCCCGATGATCTTTGTGCCGAGTTTCGAAGATTGAAGTTGGAATTTGTAGAGCGTGGATTTGTTCATGTTGGTGCTATGACTGCCGAGCCTGTTTTTCTACGTGAAATCCGTGAAAGCCAAGTTGATGATCTTACCTACAAGTCTATTCAAGCCAAACTTCTTGAAGGTAAAGCTAAAGATTTCAAGTTTGATGATGAAGGTGTACTTCGTTTCCATGGTCGTTTATTTGTTCCTAATGCTGTTGATTTGAGGAAGCGAGTTCTTGATGAAGCTCATCTTTCCCCTTATTCTATTCACCCCGTAGGTGATAAGATGTACAAGGATTTGAAGCTACATTTTTGGTGGCCGAACTTGAAGGGTGATGTTGTATCTTATGTTGGGAGATGTCTTACTTGCCAACAAGTGAAGATTGAACACAAGAGGCCCGGTGGATTGCTACAACCGTTGGATATTCCGCTATGGAAGTGGGAATCTATTTCTATGGATTTTGTTATGGCTTTGCCGAGGACCGTTGGAGGTAAGGATGCCGTTTGGGTTGTTGTTGATCGTTTGACCAAGTGTGCTAGATTTATTTTGATCAAAGAAACTTGGAGTTTGGATCGTTTAGCAAAAGCTTATGTTGATGAAATTGTTAGATATCATGGCGTTCCTAAGGAGATCATATCCGACCGAGATCCGAGATTCTGTTCGAGATTTTGGAAAGCTTTGCAAGAAGCCATGGGTAGTAAGTTGTTGATGAGTACTGCATTTCATGCCGCTACGGACGGTCAGTCCGAGAGGACTATACAGACTTTAGAAGACTTGCTTAGGGCTTGTGCTCTTGACTTCCAGTCTAGTTGGGAAAAAAGTCTACCGTTGGTGGAGTTTTCTTACAACAACAGTTATCATGCATCTATCAAGATGGCTACATATGAAGCTCTTTATGGAAGAAAATGTCGGAGTCCTATATGTTGGAATCAATTGAGTGATGTTCGTGACTTAGGCCCCGATGTTCTTGTTGAAACCATTGATAATGTGAAGGTCATTCGTGATAGAATGAAAGTCGCTCAAGACCGTCAAAAGTCTTATGCCGATATCCGAAGAAGGCCGTTAGAATTCGAGGTTGGAGATAAAGTGTTCTTGAAGGTATCTCCAATGAAGGGTGTTAAAAGGTTTGGTGTTAAGGGTAAATTGAGCCCGAAATACATTGGACCCTTTGATATTGTAGAGAGGATTGGTGCCGTTGCTTATAAGTTGGATTTGCCGCCGAATTTGGCTAAGGTTCATGATGTTTTCCATGTTTCTCAATTGAGAAAGTATGTTAGTGATCCGAGCCATGTCTTTCAAAAGGAAATGCCCGAGCTTGAACCGAATCTATCCTTTGAAGAGAAGCCGATCCGCATCCTAGACCGCAAGGATAAGAAGTTGAGAAGTAAGGTGGTTCCTTTAGTGAAAATCTTGTGGAGATGTGCTAATGTCGAAGAAGAGACTTGGGAAACGGAAGCTTCTATGCGTAGTAAATATCCGAGTCTATTCGAGTAAGGTATTTTTCTTTCCCTCAAGTTTCGAGGGCGAAACTTTTTAAAAGGTGGGGTGATTGTAACACCCGCAAATGTACCCTATTTTTATAATGAAAATATTTTACGGATACTTTTCAGTGAATTTAAGTTTTAATTTAGAATTTATTATTCCGAGTCAAATTTAGAATTTCCGAGTTCGTATTTGGAATTTCCGCGAGATTCCATGTGAATCCCGTCTTAAGGCGACTTTGACTTTTGTTGACTTTTTCCCATACACATCTCATACTCTCCTAACCTAATTCATTACTCACTCAAACACAAATCAAACTTACTTCTTCCTTAAGAAAACCAAAACCCTTGCCTCCATTTTCATCCGATCTTATAATCATCGTATCTCATTCGTTTCTTGCTCAAATTCACGTAAGTTCGTCTTATTCTTCCCCTCTTATCATCCTCTATCCGTATTGGTAATAAAATTACCGTCTTTCTCGCTTTTCAAACTTTCCGTCTTTCTCAAGGTGAAGTAAATTCATCTTTTATGATCTATTTGTAGGTGGTGACCTCCAAGATCCCGACAAAGACTATTTCCTAATTGAAGAGGAACTTGACGAGTAGTGAAGACGCAATAAGGTAACGGTGAAGGGTTACTCGATATCATTTACGTGTTTTATGTGTTTTCTATACTAGGAATCGCTTTTAGAATATGAATAGGAGCTTAGTAATTGTGTTGATGATGGTATATATTGTTTGTTGAGAATTTATATGAGAATCTATGATTTATGTTGATAATCGATAATTGATAAATGTTGAAACTTAGTTGAAATGGTGATTTTCGTGTACTATGGATCCCAGCCGGTCGACCGGCAGCCGGTCAGACCACCGGCTGGGGCAGTGGCTGTATATTATTGCATATTACGTGATTTTTGAAGTATGAAGTTGGGCTCAGCCGGTAGACCGGCAGCCGGTCAGACCACCGGCTGAGACACCCCTCATTTTCCTTTGTTTTTCCAATGACCCTTTGGTCCCAGCCGGGTAGCCGGCAGCCGGTCCCATTGACCGGCTGGGACACACTGACATTTCAAGTTGGTTTTTCATATGATACATGGCCTTAGCCGGGTGGCCGGCAGCCGGTCCACCTGACCGGCTGGCTCCTGCTGGATGTTCTTTGTAAATTTTGTTTACGGTTTTCATTTATAATAATTCCGATCGTTCGTTTATCGTATAATTTTACGTAGTGACTTATAATATTAATGTTTTGAATATATGACATTTCATTCGCTTGTATCACATGTTTTGTGACGGTTTTTGGTATGTTCCACTTTGAGTCGGTTTTTTACAAATGATACGGTTTGAGCACTATTTTTTCTTGTGCTTTGTACTCTCATTCCCTTGGCTACCTCCACGTTTGTAAGGCTGGAATGTCGGAACGGGGAGGTATCCTACTGCTTAATTGCATGTGTAGTGGGCATACGACGACGTTGTTGGGAGTTGAACGCATTGCGTTGATCGACTCGGCCGTCAAATGTTGTGTACTTGCGAGGTAGTGTTATTTGCATGTAGCGTACCGCTTGTTATGAGGCTTGTGCTCTTTTCCGCCTCTTTCGTGAATTGCTCTACCGAATTTGGGGTACTCGGCGTTTATGATTTACCGAGTCTTGGATGCGAAATGTTATCGCATGTCGAATCGGAAAATGTGATTCCGAGAATCTGGCCAGGTTTAGACTAGGACCGTATTATTATCGTCGTGCTACCAGGAGGAAATTAGTCTACATATACGAAATGTAGCATCGTGTATGAGTTCAGGGAAATGTTATCCCGTGGATGCCTGTTAATCATACTTGCCATGTACACGATGCTAGTGCGTTTCATTTACCGTGAGAGATGTCGTCTTGTGTCGTC
The DNA here is from genome assembly GCA_022085475.1 of Heliosperma pusillum. Classification (NCBI taxonomy): domain Eukaryota; kingdom Viridiplantae; phylum Streptophyta; class Magnoliopsida; order Caryophyllales; family Caryophyllaceae; genus Heliosperma; species Heliosperma pusillum. The sequence goes on along the minus strand of JAIUZE010026090.1, from coordinate 5,036 downwards.
GTTCTTGGATGCGTGATTTCATGATTTTATTCATGGTCATTGCATGTTTGGGCATCGTCAATGTATTGGTTCGTTTGAATGGATGATAATATGATGGATTTATTGTGATCATCGCATGACTTTGCATGGTTGTTTGTCGAGTCTCAATCTTATCAAACTTATACCGCTAACGGTGAGATGTAAGCCCTAGTGAGCGTATTCGGTTGCCTAAGAGTGTCTTCCCCGAGTCTTTGTATAACATGATGGATTCGGATTTGTAACTCTTATGCTCTTATTATGATATATCGAATTGCCTATTTATCCTTATCGTATTTCACATGTATATCTATTTATGCATGCTTCTATTTTGTATTTCCTTTTATGTACGTTTAATGTGATATGGCTGGGAGAACCCGGAGTTACTCCCCACTGACTGTGGCGTTCATGTTTTTCATGGATGAACAGGTTGCTTGATTTGGATGGCTTTTTGCTTATGCTATTTTGGGTTCGGGTGTGTGAGCTAGCGGGCGTTTGTCCCTGGAAGATTCACCTCTAGTCGTAAATTAGCTAGTTTGCTAATCACTTTAACTTTGTTAACCTTTTGAGAGACTACGTCTCTTATCTTATAGTATTTTGTATTCGGTTTGTAATTTGACACTCCTCGTTTACTTATCTTGCATGTATAAATGTTTTTAAAATACCGTATTTCCGCTTATTATGTCACATGCTAGCTTGTATGTTTTATTTCCGCATTCGCGAGGGTTGTCACAATATACAACTATAGGAACTACTCCTAGTCCCTCCAATACTGTTGAATCCAAGCTACTTTCATATGCATCATCAAATGATGTAATGTACTCTACTTTCGTTGTGAAATCCGCTATGATTAACTGCCTGTAACACTTCCAGCGGATACATGACATTTAAATTTGGAAATGTCTCCTACTTGGAACCTCTCCAATAGTCCTTTCTGCTTGGCACTGTTCTAACAGATAAATCTTTCTATAAAACACAGCCAGTTCGTGATTTCAAATCACCTTGATCAGTTTGAAAACTGACGTCTGTGTAACCCCTTACACACAACTCAGTATATATACTCCAAACATTCAGAACATATCCTTAGTCCTTCGCAAGTACTTAAGGATGTTCTTTATAACTATCAAGTGACTCTCACTAGGATCTAATTGCAAACAATTTGTCATACTCAAAGCATGCGAAATGTCGGATTGAGCATACATCAGAGCGTGTAAAATTGATCTCGCAGCGGAAGCAAAAGGAATCAATTATCATGTGTTCCACTTCCTTGAACTAGTCAAAGATCTTATCAACATAAGAATTTTGAGTTAATACTAATATCCTTTTTGATTTATCTCCATAAATCCAGATATCTAAGAGATGTATTCTACTTCTCCAAAATCATCCATCATCTAAAATGATCAATTTGTCTCCACATATAATTAAGACTGATGAAAACCACATTACTCCCACTAAAATTCATGTATCAACATCATTTCTCGAGATGTCGAGAAATATTTTATGACATGATTGACACACTAATTCCAACTCTTTAGTGCTTACTTAAGACTTTCTCTTAAATTTTCACATTGTCTTAGGATTGATTGGATCGATCAACCCTTTGGTTGATATCAAATATTCAACCTCTTCTAGAATCGTATTCAAGAAGGCGGTTCTTGAGATCTAATTGTCATCATACTATTATGATATGCTTTAATCGCTAAGTTTTTCGAATGGATCAAAGCATTGCAATCGGTGTAAACTTTTTGCCTATCAATGTTTCTTTGAACACATTTTAATGTTCATCCATGCAGATTTCGATCTTAAAATCAATTTACACCGAAGAGGTCGTACTTCTTCAAATAAAATTTACCAGGTCACATACATGACCATCGTGCATGGTGTCCATTACGAATCGCATGACTCTAAGCCATAGCATGAAGCCGGGACTAGAAACACTCTTTTATAATTCACAGGTGAGTCACTTTCTTTCTAAAAGTAATACGAATTCATCACAATCATAAAGTGAAAAAATTCCACATGACCTCTAGGTTCCGAAGAAACAATTTCTGAATAAGTAATGAGGAAACTTTTTCCGGGTCAGAAAATTAGTTTGTGGCTCTTGAAACATTTTCTCCCACTCTGTATTATCAAGAAATAATCGCATTTTTCTTGAAAGACAGCATCACGAGCCACAAACGCTTTGTTCTCTTGATCAATGTAGGATTATTGAGCACTTGTTTCATTCGGATAACTTACAAATTAGGTACGCTACCTATCCATATCGTATATGAAATAAAATACGACTGTTTTCAATGTGCTTTGATATGGTTGGAAAAGAAATAGCAGACAAAATAATAAAAGCCCAAGGATAGTTAAGTGGGTCAGTGTAACTTGAAAAAGACAAAACCATATCGATAAGGTTATGTTTCTCTATTCAACAACACCTTATCTCATAATGTGTGTTAGAGAAGTTAACTCGTGAAACTATTTCACAATACTTTTGGTGAAAATCAAAGTATGATTTGGTGGTTAACTAAACCACATCGTATAAGGTACTTGTTATAATTTGGTCGTAAGTTCTTGATCTAATACTCTTGGTGGTTAACTACTTCACATTGAAGCTCTTTAAACTTTTCAAAGATTTCCCTTAGCACCTCATTGAGTAGAATCAGACACAATATCTACTTAAATCGTCGGTAAATAAAGTTAAGTGGTCATAACTAACTCTGGTTGTGATTGTTATTGGACCACACATATCCTTATGTAATAGGGCCAATATCTTACTAGTTCGATTTCCTTTTTAATAAAATGGGAACAAATTATCTTGCCTTGAATACAAGATTCGCACACACCATAAGATTCAAAATCAAATGTTTTAGGGATACTAATCAATACTAGCCGCTTAATGTGCTACACAATCCAGAATTAAGATTAGATCTTTGTCACCAATTTTGAGCCTTTTACAATCTATATGACATGTAATTTCTAGTTTAGGTCAAGAATATAATTACCTTTGATTGATATGGCATAACCATTAACCAAGTATATGCATAAAAAGGGGACACCGGTTGTTCCAATCACAAAAGTGAAACACTCTGTGTCTTACACAAAAGTTGATATTCTTATTTAGAGATACCTCTAAATCCAAAACTAGATTGATCACATTATAACTTTTATATGTCTCTATAGAAATAAAAACTACAATAGTTCTATTACCCTTGCAGGTCGACATTTAATCATGGCTAGTCGTCGCACGAATCATTATTATATGTATCGAATACATTGATGAGAACCATAATAGGTATCTAATACCAAAAAACTTGCATTTAGCAAAATAAATGTCGATCATATAGATATTATGGGTGAAAGAACTTTTAGGTGTAGTACACCCAATTTCTGATTCTTCAGAAAATTTGGGGCAGATTCTTTTCTAGTGTCCTACATTGTAATAATAGAATCATCAAAGGTTGGGTTCGGCACGTTGCTTGGGTTTGACTTTGCTTATGCAAAATAGCTTTGCCTTTTTCCCTTACCTTGTGCCAACATCGTGCCAACCTACTTTTATGAATCTCTATTTTAGTCGAGTAGATTAGAATTTATCATGAAGACTATTCTTCATTTCATTCATGGTTTTACCTTAAAAAAGGATAAACCTTTCTTTAAGTGACTACGGTATTTGGTTAATCAAGATTTCAAATAAATCGAGAAACCTAGTCGTCCCAACTGATTTGGCCTCTTTTGAGGTAAGCCTCGATAAGGAGCATTATGACGACATACCAAAAATACAAATATTTTCTTTGGAGCAAAAAAAGATTGATGTACCATTGTTATAAGAAGACATCACTAAAAAAAATTAAAACGTTTTTGACTAAGTGTGACTTATTCATATACTCTTCATAAGAGACATTTGCAATGGTGAATATAAGGATCAAAAGATAAATTTAATTTTGCCTTTAGCTATGGTGGTTTAAACGGAGATTTAAATCGCAATAAAAAAATGCTACCGTATAAATTTATGGAAACTCCTTTCCAGGATTGAACGGATTTACAAGTTTGTAGAAGGATGAAATATTTTTCATTGCGCGAATAATTAAAATATCAACGGAAAATTAACATTCATTGCTTGTATATATAATTCACTTGTAAAACAACTTTTAACAAGTTACTCATATCATGACCCCTCACGAAATTATATAAGTGATTCCGAGACCCGCATTTTAGATAAAAATGAACATGTTATGCCACAATTATCTAATAAACGGTAAGTCAACATTTTGACTAATTCTACCCCTAGAAATCTCGGTCGACGGATGTCTACCAAATTCATCTCCTAGTCCCGGGACAATGCTTATCCCATTGAGTTTTTCAATATAGGCGTGTGATCGCATCACCTACTTACCCGAGATAAAAAGGGTCCACGTTGTGGTTGTCCTAATGAATACGGGGTTCATAGGTGCTTCAATTGGTAAGGCTAAATCTCAATTTCTTTTAATTTATGTGAGAGATCTTGTCGATTTAGTTATTAATTCCCTGTAAGTGAACTAAGTCAGTGAATTTTGAATAACGTTGAATTGACAGTCGAAAAATAAAATGCATGTTGGCGATTTTGGCATGAGCGGAAAATGTAAAGCAAGCAATTAACCAATAATAAATCCTAGTATGCCCACCTAGATAATCTAATTAACTAGTTGATTACAAAATTGGAAACCAACTCCTTGGTCCTTTGCCTCTTCATGGAACACGCTCCAAAAAGGCACCGTCTTTTGGAACACCGACTTCGGGAATCACCGTCTTCATAATAAATAACTACAAAAAATAAAAATGAAATTCCTATTATAAATTTGATCTAGAAAATGGAATTAAATTATTACAAACCAGCGATACGAGATCGCAATTAAAATTACAACCGAATCGGTATTCCCTTACATTACGGGTAATACCTATTAAAATAATCTAGGCCATACTAGGTACAGCTTGCATTAAAAATTAAATAAATGACATTCATTCATTCAACATAAACAACATAAAAAAAATGCTTT
>JAIUZE010026089.1:0-10882 GCA_022085475.1 Heliosperma pusillum | reverse complement strand
CTCCTCTTCTTGAAAAGGATTTGTCCTCAAATCTTCCTCATCTTCTGACTCTCCATGATAAGGGCTTAAGTCCCCTACATTGAATGTTCCATGTACTCCATATTGACCTGGTAGATCCACCTTATAAGCATAGGGTCCTATCTTCTCAAGGATTTCAAAGGGGCCATCAGCTCTGGGCATTATTTTGTTCTTCCTTTTGTCTGGGAATCTTTCCTTCCTCAGATGCAACCATACCATGTCTCCTGCCTTGAATTCTTTGGCTTTCTTTGGACCCTTGGCCCTTGACTTGTACATCTCATTGGTCTTCTCTATTTGTTGCTTGACCTGGTTGTGGATTTTCATCATCTGCTGTACTCTTTCTTTGGCATCATAACTGACTTCTTTCTTGAGTATTGGAGCTAAGTCTGTAGGCATGAGAGGGTTAGTACCATAGACAGTTTCAAAAGGACTTTTACCTGTGCTGCTTGATGGAGCTCTGTTGAATGCAAATTCAGCTTGTGCTAGTTTCAGATCCCAATCCTTGAGAGACTTGGCAATGATGCACCTCAATATCCTGCCCAATGTCTTGTTGGTGACTTCTGTTTGTCCATCAGTCTGAGGGTGGTGGGAAGTACTAAAAAGGAGTTTTGTTTTCAACAGCTTCCAGAGTGTCTTCCAGAAGTGACTCATAAACTTGGTGTCCCTGTCTGATACAATGCTTCTTGGAACCCCATGTAGCCTTACTATCTCCTTGAAATATAGCTCAGCTACTCCCATTGCATCTTCTGTCTTTTTGCAAGCAACAAAATGGGCCATTTTACTGAACCTGTCAACAACCACCATCACTGCATCCTTTCCTCTTTGTGTCCTAGGTAATGCTACTATGAAATCCATACTAATGTCTTCCCAGGGGTTGTTTGGCACAGGTAGGGGTGTGTAGGGGCCTGCTTGGAAGTGAGCCTTTGATAATTGACATGGTTTGCATCTTTTAATGGTGTCCTGCACATCCCCTAGCATCTTGGGCCAATAGAACTGATCTTGCAAAATCTCATAGGTCTTCTGTACCCCAAAGTGGCCAGCAAGTCCATTACAATGAACTTCCTTGACTAGCAGACCCCTGTAGGGTCCTTTGGGAATGCACAGCTTGTTCCCTTGGAAGAGGAAGCCATCATGTGTTAAGTATCTGCTCCCCTTCTTGAGCTGTCCCTCTGAGTACACCTCCCATTCCCCCTTGAAGTCTGGATCCTCTAGGTAGAGTTCCTTCATGAACTCAAAGCCTAGGACCCTCTGCTCCATGTATGTTAGCATCATAGACCTCCTAGATAGGGCATCAGCTACTACATTGTTTTTCCCTTCAATGTATTTGCTTGAGAAGGAGAAGGATTGGAGGAATTCCACCCACTTTGCATGCCTTGGGTTGAGCTTGTGCTGGCCATTAATAAACTTTAGGGCCTCATGATCTGAATGTAGTACAAAGGGCTTGGGTTTCAGATAGTGCCCCCAGTGGTTCAGGGCCCTTATTATTGCATAGAATTCCTTATCATAAGTAGAGTAGTTCAGCCTGGCTCCATTTAATTTCTCACTGAAGTAGGCTATAGGCTTCCTCTCTTGCACCAGCACAGCTCCAATGCCTAGTCCACTAGCATCACACTCTACTTCAAATAATTTATTGAAGTCTGGTAGACCTAGCACAGGAGATCTACACAGTAGTTCCTTGATCAAGTTGAATGATTTTTCAGCCTTGTCACTCCAGTTGAACTCCCCCTTCTTCATGCATTCAGTGATGGGATCCATGATGGAACTGAAACCCTGGATGAATCTCCTACAAAAGGATGCTAGCCCATGAAAGCTCCTTACCTCAGTCACAGTTCTAGGTACAGGCCAGTCTTTCATAGCATTGACCTTTTCAGGATCAACAGCCACCCCTTCTTTTGAGATTATGAACCCCAAGAAATGAACTTCAGGTTGCATGAAAGTGCACTTCTCTAGCTTGCCAAATAGTTTGTTTTCCCTCAGAATTTCACATAGAATCTTCAGATGTTGCAAGTGTTCTTTCTTGTTGGAGCTATAGACCAAAATATCAGCAAAGTAGACCACAATGAACTTCCCCAAATAGGGTCTTAGTACTTCTGTCATCAGCCTCATGAATGTGCTGGGGGCATTTGAGAGCCCAAAAGGCATCACCAACCATTCATATAACCCATGTTTGGTTTTGAAAGCAGTTTTCCACTCATCCCCAGCTCTAATCCTCACTTGATGATAGCCTTGCCTAAGGTCAATTTTGGTGAACACCTGAGCCCCACTTAACTCATCAAGAATGTCATTAAGCCTAGGTATAGGGAACATATACTTAATGGTGATGTTGTTAATGGCTCTGCTGTCTATACACATCCTCCAGGTTCCATCCTTCTTTGGTACCAGCAGAGCAGGCACAGCACAAGGACTAAGGGACTCTCTAACATAACCCTTGTTAAGCAGCTCTCCCACCTGAGATTGTAGCTCCTGTGTTGCCTTGGGGTCACTTCTATAAGCAGGTTTGTTGGGTAAGACAGCCCCAGGTATCAAGTCAATGTGATGCTCAATTCCCCTTAGTGGAGGTAGCCCACTAGGAAGCTCATCTGGGAACACATCCTCATAGGCCTTCAGTAGATCCTGTACCTCCTCAGGAACATAACTAGGAATCATCCCAACTTCTTTGGTAAGGAGTACATACACTGGCCTTAGGTCACTCAACTCTTGCACTATCTCTGACTCACTCAAAAACAAGGCCTCTTTGGCAGTTTCTGTAATGAGAGGTGAGTTTCCCTTTAAGGTAGGGGGTAAAGGAGCCAATATGATCTTCTTCTTCCCAAACTTGAATGAGTAAGTGTTCTCCCTACCCTGGTGGACAGCATCTCTATCAAACTCCCAAGGCCTACCCAGTAGAAGGTGGCAAGCATCCATGGGAAGCACATCACATAGAGCCTCATCAACATATCCCTTCCCAATGGAGAAGGGTACCACACACTGCTGATCAACTCTTACTTCAGCTCCCTTGTTTAGCCACCTAAGTTTGTAAGGGTGAGGGTGGTCCTTGGTTGGTAGGGTCAGTTTGTCTATCAGGGTTTTTGAAGCAACATTGGTACAACTCCCCCCATCTATGATCAGATTACAGACTCTCCCCTTGATGGTACACCTAGTCCTGAAGATTTGGTGCCTCTGGTCTTCCTCTAATGGTTGAGGTTGTGTATGCATCACTCTCCATGTTACTAGGCTTAACCCAGCATCAGGTTCCACCAGCTCCTCATTAACCTCCACCTCAGCTTCCTCCATCTCATCATCACACACCAAGATTTCATCCTCTCCCCAATGTACCACATCCAGGGTGCTAAGAGCTCTTTTGGTGGGACATTCCCTAGCAAAGTGACCATACCCTTGGCATTGGAAACATTTCTTTAGGGGGATGGTTTTCTTTTGGCTAGACTCAACTCCTTTTCCTTTGTCAACAGTAACAGGTGTTTTAGCAGGGATGACAGGTTCTCCTATCCTAGCCCCCACATAAGGTTTATAGGGTGTTCTTGATGGTGTTTTAGATGCACTGGTCTTTCCCTTTCCCAGTTTCTCCACCCTGAGGGCCAGGTTAACAGCTTCCTCAAAGGAATAGATGTTGTGCAATTTAACTTTGCTAGCCACCCTCTCATCAAGCCCTTCTAAGAACCTTGCAATCTTCTGCTCAGGCTTCTCCATAACCTCACATTGGAGAGTAAGTTGTTCAAAATCTCTTAAGTAGGATTCAACAGGTTTCTGGTCTTGTTTAAGGTGTGTCAGGTTAATGAACATGTCTTGGGTGTAATCCCTAGACACAAACTTATCTTTGAGTTTCTTTTTCAGCTTAGACCAAGACTTAACAGGTTCCTTCCCCTCCCTACTCCTTTGATTTTTCATGTTTTCATACCATAGTGAGGCATATCCCTTAAGTTTCATAATAGCAATCTTAAAAGCTTTCCTATCAGAGTATCCCTTAAATTCAAAGATCCTTTCTACTGACCTTAGCCAATCTAGGAAGTCATCAGGGTTCATGCTACCTAAGAAGTCAGGAATTTCTACCTTTAGGTCTTTGTCATGGTGCCCTGGTTGATCCTGCTCTGAGCCATCTGATTCTGAAGCATCTTCTTGTTCCAGGTGGGGTCTTCTTCTACCTCCAATAGGTGGCATTGGTGCTCCCCTTCCTCGACCCCTGCCTCCCCTCATGTCATTGTTAAGATGACCATCAAGGAGTTCATTAACAGATCTTGTGACTTCCATTACAGTTCTGGTAAGGCCTTGGACTGTAGCCTCCAGCCCTGCAACTCTCTCTTCACTCATGGTTGTTTTTTGTGTTTTTAATGTAGTTGGGGAAAAATGGACTCACAAACCAAAAGCTCTGATAACCAATTTGCACTGAAATTATAGGGAAAATAGACAAAACACAAGGAAACAAAGCTTTGAACTGAATACACTGGCTAGGCTTGATTTCTGGACTGAATGCAGAGGTTAGGACAGATAGGACCTTAACCAAAGCACACAGCCAATGGTTGAGGGTTGAGACTTGGCCCCAGCACACAGCAAAGAACCTAGACTCTCTTCCCAGCACACAGCAAAGGAAGGATACTCCAGCACACAGCCAAGAGTTCAAACAGAAACAATGTTTCAGTTCTTAAAGTTTTACTCAAATCTGATTTGCATTTCATTAGGTAAAGGCCTTATATAGGCAACAAGGATACAACTCAGACGTTTAGGAGATATCTAGGGCCACAAAGGCTTACAACATAAAACAAAATAACAGCTACAAACTTGCAGGAAACTGACATAAAGTAGGAAAACAGAAAAGTAGTTTCTAAAGGGACAATCTTCCTTAATTGTTTGATCAGGTTTGTCTTGGATGGAGAGTGGACTTTCAAGCTTAGGTTTGTGAGCCAAACTGAAGTAGGATGGATCCCAAAGATGTGCTGAAGGTCCCTCACGCAATGCTTGTTCAAAAGGGGAAGGTTGACAGTGACATATGAACTACTGCACAAAAGGGTTGAAATCTGACTGTTGAACTTGGTCCCTAGACTAACTTTTTATGTGGACGTTTTCTCAAGGAGAAATCCTGGACAAAAATGTAGAGGACCCTCCCTAGGACCAAGTTTGAGCATTGGTTGGATGTGTCTAGGTGTAGAAGCTCACCATGGACCCTGCCCAAGGTGACTGAGGCTGAATTGTACTTGGGCTGTTTTCTTGTTGTCTGTTGGGGTTGGGGTTGTTTTTGTGGGTTGTTCTCTGGCTATAGGTTAGGTTGTTTTTGTTGGGAGTGTTGGGATTGTAGAGTAGGTTATCATAGCTAGTCATGTAGGGTTTTAGGCTGCTGGTTGAGTTGCTTTGTGGACTCCTTGACCTTGCTAGACTCTGTCCTCTTGAGCTTGCTAGTGTGACTTGTATTTGATCTTGAACTCCTGTTGCAGTTATACTAAAAGGGAATAGATAAAAGGCATAATTGAAGTGTCAATCTAGAAGATTCTACAAATAGAGTCTTAGTACATGGTAATGAGGAAAAGGTGGCTCATAAGGATCTAATAGTAGACCATTTCACCAACTTACCTATCACATAGTTATTGTGATAATAAGTAGGAGCATCTTTCAAGTTAAAGAGCTCAACACTAGATAGAGATCTAGTGAGGTACATGAAAAATTCATGTTATTGGGAAAACAATGAATAGAAGGTTCATGGATGGATTATGAGCCTACTACTTATAGTTCCTGGGCTTGGAGGAAGATCTGTGAGGTGAAGAATAGGGTAAGGAATGGCTATGTTCAGGGTAAATGGAGAGATAATGATAAGGGGTATACTATTGCTGATGGATATCAATGGTTGCAGAATAGCAGTGGGCAGAATGTTCCTTGGCATCATATGGTGTGGAATAGGTACAATTCTCCTAAATGGAATTTTACTATGTGGCTGGTTATGAAACAAAGATTGCTTACTCTGGATAGACTCATTGGAATGGGCATTGATGTGCCTATAAACTGTTATCTTTGTGGATTGGAAGCTGAGGATCATTCACATTTATTTCAGAAATGCTGTTATATTAGGAAGTGTATGGATATCCTTGCAGGTATGGTTAGTGTGAGTGGGAATGGATTGCTGCATAGTATAGTTACTGCTAGGCTGAGTAGACACTTGAAGATGTTCATCAGGCAAATGTGTTTTGCTTTGGTTGCAGGGATTTGTTATGAGGTTTGGCACATGAGGAACATTTGCAGGATTGAGGGGTATGTGAGACAACCTTTGCAGATTGTGCTGCAGGTAAGGAATGATTGTAGAAGACGTTTTGAGGGATGTTTCAAGGGTACTATGGATGGTGGTCTAAGAAGATGGTGTCAGCAGGTTGGTTTTATTTGAATAGGATGTGTGCTTGAAGTAGGCTGGTTTTTGTATTTGAGTTTGATGGTTAGCAGTAAGATGAATGTAATGTTGATTGAATACATTGTAATAGTGTTTTGATCTTAATATAATTTACATTTTACCAAAAAAAAAAAAATGAATAGAAAGAAAAGGCAATTCATAAAGTTAGAATAAATGGATACATGGTATATCCACTATCCAAGCTTTTATTGCATTTAGACAAGATGCTCATGAAGTGTCATGGAACGTGTACACTTTAGATTATAAGATATGAAGCAATAACATTGAGCTGATTGTTCATATATGATAATAATATTTATCGATTGAGTTTCTAAAACTCATTTTTGTGCTTTGTAATATCCAAATAGGTTGTAGTGACAACTTTTAACCATATTAAAGTGAAATGGATTAACCTAGACTTGGCCCCTAGTTGCTTACATGAGGTGACGTCTCGAAGTGACTGGAGTGTGATGCGATTGATGGCAAGTTCAAGTGCCATAGGGTCATAAGAGATGACTAGTCGATCACATTACAGACTGTATGGGACACTCTGTCGAGTAGTGACCGCTTATAGAGTTCTGGAAATTTTTGAAGCATGGTCGTGGCGAGAGCTACTATAGTATTCTTTTTTAGTCAACTCTTTAGACTAGAGACAATTCGCCCAAGTCGATGTAGTTTATGATTGACTTTGATTTTTGCCCCAAGCCATTCTGTAAAAGGGGTGAATGGGCAATTATGGGTCATGAAGAACTGTGAGTGTACGAACGGAATAGTGTGATAGGAATTGTCCAACCCCTTATCAGGGTTATCTAATATCTCAAGGCCACCCGAGAAGTAGTGAACTAGAAATGCGTGGCCACCCTCGGAAGGTATCTACGGTAGATAATTCTGTCCAGTCAGTTACTCTCTAAATCGAGGAAACCACTCAAGATATGATCACATGCAAGTACGACCTGCAAGACACCTTGCATTGAGTGGGAGATTGTAATAGGACAAGAGAATTGGTGACGCACACTTATTTCGAACAAGTGGGAGATTGTTGGAGTAAGTGTCATCAACAATAGTGCGATCACTTAATTAAATCTTAATAACAAGAATACAAAGGGATGATTAAAATTATAGTCAACTGGTCCACATTAATCGCTAATGATTGGCTTACTAGAGTTTGACGTTACGATAGTATGATGGTGGTGATCAGTTAATCCCTTGATGTCACACCAAAAGGACGATTCCCTAATCATGAAAGTTAATTAATTGTATAACGATACAGATTAATTAATTCCTTAAAGAGAACAAGTTTGTATAATTAGTGAGAATTATATCTTATTGTAATATTATTAAATAAGATTCAATTTAGTAATTTAATAGTTATATTACCAAGAATGCTTAATGTTAATGAAACATTTGAGATAGGCATGATTGGTTGATTACGATTACAATTAGTTGTACATCATATTAACAAAATATGAGATGACCCATTTTATATATACGTGATTATAAATTATTACTTAAAATGTTATGTCTAATTTATTTGTTATGAAATTGCATTTAAATTAGTTAAATTCATATTTATAAGCTAAGTTACATGTTAGATGTCACATGTCACATATGTGACAAATGACAAAATTACAAAATAAAATGGATTCCCATTTTATGTGGGATAACCGGTTTTGGAGGGTAGTAGGGTAGTGTTTAGGTATTAATTTCTGCTCTAATTAAGAATTAGACATAATGATTATAAACCTAAAACTAGACCTAAGCCTACTTACCTTGTTAAGACAAAAAGTGAGAAGCAAGCTCACTCTTCCCTTGGTTGTGCCAGTTTTGGTGAGTGAATAAGAGGATGTGTTTTTGTGACAACCCTCGCGAATGCGGAAATAAAACATAACAAGCATGTGATTTATATAGCGGAAGATACGGGGTTTTTAAAACTGTTTACATGCTAAGATAAAAATTACGAGGAATGTCAAATAAATACAAACTAAAATAGAATATACTACAAAGAGACGGAGTCTCTCAAAATGTTATCAAATATCAAAGTTATTAGCAAACTAGCTAAACAACGTGATGCGGGAGCACTAGAAGAAAATGAAAATGAAGTCTTGATTAGTCGAAATGTAACTCACATTTCAGAAGGTTTCAAAATGGGCTCAAATCAAGTTAACATGATAACATGGAGGAAGGACAACGACACAAGCAATGACGTGTTGACCAAGTCAATGTCGTGTGGTCAATGACGTGTGGACCAAGCAACGTCAAGTGGCAGCAGCTAACACGGATTTCTGAACCGTGTATATGCGTGTTATATTCTTATTTTTCTGTTTTATTAATTTGAATAAAATAGTGTGGTGATCTTATTTAATAATAAGATAGTGTTTCCACTATTTCCTAATTTCTATCTAGCTAGTTTAAGGTAAGTACTAGTAGTATAAATACCAAGCTATGTAATCAGAATTATTCACACAATTGAGAATTGAATCAAGTTATTACTTGTTTGTCTTAATAGCTTGCGAGCTTTAAGTTCTATTGTTTACTTCTTGCGAGAGGGAAATAATAACCATTCTTCCTTGCGAGGCTGAATTTGTGTTTGCTTGATATCTTGCGAGGTTGAGAGTTTACACACGAGTTGGTCAAGTTGTCTTGCGAGATCAGTTGATTAATTCAAGTCTTAGTTGAGTGATCTTGCGAGATTGTCTTAGCTAATTCATATCTTTTATTTTATTTGTTCCCACACATACAAAAACCCAAAAAATACAGTAATTCCGCTGCAACATAAATACAGAAAACAATATAAACAGTCCGTTGAATTGTTCAGTTTAAAACCGAGCAGTTTTACATCACATTTGTTACCAGAGCTAGTTTTTGATTTGTTTCTTAACAAATCACTTCTTGGGAGGACGTGACAATGCCTGGGAATACAGAATCTAGTGGAGATAACACATCGTTTCAAGATCAATTGAACGCGATGAATGGAAAAGTGGATGAGCTAGGCTATACAATAAAAGAGTTCATGAAGATGTATACCCAACATCCAAAAGGTCATGGTATGATGCCGAGTAGAAGTAGGTCTGGAGAGAGTTCAGATTCGGAAAAGGAAAGTGTGATCTCCAAGAACAAGAAGGAAAGAAGAAACGATGATGATCGAGGCCTAAAGCTTGACATACCTGATTTCAATGGTGATTTAGATCCGGAGAAGTTTATGGATTGGATTAGGCAAACGGAACGAGTCTTTGAAGACAAGGAGTATGATGAGCATAAACAATTCAAGGTAGCTATTCTTAAGCTTACTAAATATGCATCTTTATGGTATGAAAACTTGAAGAAACAACGAAAGAGAGAAAAGAAGAGTAAGATCGATACTTGGGAGAAATTGAAGAAACATCTAATGAAGAGGTTCTTACCTAAAGATTATGAACAAGAGAACTACCTAAAGTTACAAGCCTTATCACAAGAAAATCTGTCCGTGGCCGAGTATATCAAGGAATTTGAGAAGATGACAATACTTTGTGACCTAGAAGAAAAGGAAGAGCTTAGAGTTGCACGGTTCATCAAAGGACTCACACCCTCACTTTCTAATAGGATTGAGGTGCAAATCTATGAAGGGTTCGATGATGTATGTCAACTAGCCCTAAAATTTGAGAAACATGACAAAGCAAGGAAACCTTATGCTTATTCGAAGAGTACAAGTGTTAGCTCAAGTTCTTATTCTAAGCCAACACCTAGCAAGCCTAAGGAGACCATAAAAGAGGATGTGAAGGACAAAGGAAAAGGAGTAACCGTGGAGCCTAGGGGTGGTTCATTGAGGCGGTGTTTCAAGTGCCAAGGCTATGGGCACATAGCAAACGAATGTCCACAAAAACGAGCACTTACCATTCAAGATTTGTGTGGACTAGTTCCTGAATTTGTCATGCCTGAACAGATTTCCAATCTGTCCGAAATTGACGAAAGTGAAGAAGAGGGAGTGGCTTATGATGTTGATCCATTGAGTGAAGAAGAATGCTTGGTTATTCGAAATCTTCATGTGGAAACAAGCCCAGTTGAGGTTGATCAAAGAGAACAAATCTTTCACACTCGATGTAAGGTTCATAACAAACTTTGCAATCTTATCATTGACAGTGGTTCTTGTACTAATGTGGTGTCCAAGGAGTTGGTTGATGAGCTAAAACTTCAAACGAGAAACCATGGGAAACCTGTGACACCCTCAAATTTGCGGAAAGAAAAAGAAATAATTTAAATACATAACGAAGGGTGTCATAAATAAAAAGGTTCATTACAAAAGAAAATGTATATTATACATAAGAATTATACAAGACGGGAGACATATCTCCCGTATAAATACGGAAATAAAAGAGTGTATAATAATAAACAATCTAAGAACCGAATATAGGTCCAAGGTAAATACTTCGCTCGCTAGCTCGTCAATGTACCCCAAATATGCATCACCACCTGTTCGACCGCATTAAATATAAACACGGAAGCCACAGTCAGTGGGAGTAACTC
>JAIUZE010026087.1:13486-35308 GCA_022085475.1 Heliosperma pusillum | reverse complement strand
CATCAGTCAACCGGGGCTGACTAGATCTTAGTTTGACCAAACTCGTTTGGTCAAACCGGCTAGAAACAGAGTCTTAGCCCTCGAGGCTTGAACATAAGAATATCACATTCATTTCATGTTATTATATTAAAACTTCTAACATGTGAATTATTAAATCTTACGTAACCCCCCGCTTGACTTAAAGGATATCAAATTAAACTACGATCTTGTATTATAATTTCTAACATGTGAGAAATAATAATTTTATGAAAATACTTTTAATTAAATAATTTACTTATTAAAATTTCCCACTTGCTAAATATTACAAAACACGATAAATTAACACTAAACTCAAAAACCGTCACAAGTCCCAAAGTGGGACCCACGGGCTGAGTTGGGCCGGACCCACATGGGCCTGATTTGGGCCTCACGGCCTGATTTGGGCTAAATGGTTGTTTTGCTTTAATTTTCTAAAAACCGTTTTCCAATATTTCCCGCATGCTTTAACATATTTAAAGCCCGTCAAAACAACAACCAATCAATCAAACATCGACACAACCCAAAGACCAAAACCCGGACCCACCATGGACCAACCCAGACCGGGTCTGAACCGGCCTGGACCGGTCTGGTTTGGTCCGGTTTAGTGCCACCAATTCGGCCACCACCACTACAACAACACAAAATTGTTTCTAACATGTTTTAATTAATCAACACCCATTTTAACAACCAATTTAACCATCCATCATACAAAAATCATTATTATGAAAAATCATCCAAATTCACCAAGAACACTAACATATGAGAAATTTCCTAAACAACATAAAAATCATAACTTAATAAAAATCATCAAAATTCATCAACATGATAAAAACAACCCCTTATCATATTACTACTAAAAATCCCCTAATCATAAAAACATGAACCAAAAACAAAGATGAACCAAAATCAAAAGAAACAAAACTAAAGGCTATGTTACTAACTAAAATCATAAATAACCATAACATGAACAAAAACTAAAGCCAACTAAAACTAAAGAAAACCAAAGCTATGTAACATATATTCGTCGAGTAACTCGGAAGCGTTACCTTAGCTAGAAAAATCAATTAGCACCAAAATAAGAAGTATAAACTAAGAAACCCGTCTTCTAATCTTCCCCTAATATATACGAGTCACCAAACTCGTCTTCAAAATCGTCCCCTATAAGAAATGACAAGTAAAACATTATTAGAAGTAAAAATAGATTTTCCATAATTAAAGTGTTGAAAACGATTTTGACGGAATTGAAAATAAACCGTACGTGAAGATGGGGAGCGAAGAGGAGAGTCTAGAAATATAAGTTAGGACGGATTTAATTAAGAAATGAAGATTTTATGAAGGTTTTGCTCAAGAACGATGATGAACCATTGAAGAACACGAAGAACAAATGAAGAACGATTAAAGAAAGCGATATTTTGATCTTTATTTGATTTGTTGAAAAATGAAAAGTTGTTAGTGAGTGGAGTGTTGTGTGAGCCGTGTAAATATAGGCCAAGATGGCTGTCGGGTTTTTGAAATTATTGTTACGGAATTGACTCGCGATTAATAATTATTTTACGGTAATCGATTAAATATAATTAACGATAAAGTTAATTATACTAAATATCAAGATATTATGTTATTCAAATGAAAAGAAAGAAAATATAAAGGTCAAAGAGAGGACAAAGGAGACGTGAGAAATGAAGACAAATCGGGTCTGTTTTTAAGCGATTGCGGAATTTAAGTTGACAGACCGATAAAGTTACAAATATCTTAGATATTATTATTAGTTTAATCATATTAATTAAAAGAGCTAACATGAGTGAAAAATAGGTGACATGGGGCGTGTGAAATGGGTAGGAATCGGGTCTGATTTTGAGCGATTTGCGTAATTTAAACGGACGGATCGATAAAGCTACAAATATCTGAGATATTTGTATTAGTTTAATCGAAACAATTAAAATATCTCAAGTGAGTGGAAAACGATGACATGGGCGTGTGACTCATGCCAAAGTCGAGTTTCGATTTTGTTACGGGATTTACGATGAGTCGGGAATAGTTAAATGACGTTCGGTTAAAACCGTAAACGTTATTCTTTAAATTCCGAATAAATTCAAAATAATTATCTTAAATTATGATAAATCTTAATAAATCTAAATAAAAATAAATCAAAAATATTATTTTTTTTAAATAAAATTTCGGTCTTCCAACTTATGAGGCGAGTCGGGAAAAAGTCAACGGAAGTCAAAGTTGACTGAAAAGTCGAGAAAAGTCGAAGATGACTTAAAAGTCAAGAAAAGTTTATGACGACTTAAAAATCGAGAAAAAGTCAATGACGACTTTTAAAAGTCAAGGAAAAGTCAAAGACGACTTAAAAGTCAAGAAAAGTCAAAGATGACTAAAAACGGTCTTTTCATGAAATCTCTCAGAAACTCCAAATACGAACGCGGAATTTCAAAATACGACTCGAAACAATAAATTCTATTTTAAAAACTTAAGTTCTACTGAAAAGTGTTAGTAAATATTTTTACTAGAAAAATTGGGTACTTTTCGGGTTGTTACACGTGGAACGTATGAATAGAACATTAGAGGACATGGCCCGCACTATGCTTTTGTGTAGTGGCCTTTCTAAGAGCTTTTGGGCAGAAGCCATAAGTACTGCATGCTATGTGCACAATAGAGCTATGATTAGACCTATTCTCAAAAAGACTCCCTATGAACTTTTAAGAGGGAGAAAACCCAATATAGCTCATCTTCGTTGCTTCGGGAGTAAATGTTTTGTCCATAATAATGGAAAAAGTAATTTGAGCAAATTTTATCCACGAAGTGACGAAGCTGTGTTTGTTGGTTATTCTAATCATAGTAAAGCTTTCAAAGTTTTTAACAAAAGAACTTTGTGCATAGAAGAAAGTGTTCATGTTGTATTTGATGAAGATAATGTGCCTGAGCAAGTTGAACAGAATGAAGAAGAAGACATGAATGATCCAGACTTTCGCCTTTCAAGGGAAGACGAGCCAGGTAATAATGAAGAAGTTATTGAAGGAATCAATAATGAACTTGATAAATTCGCAAATGACCTTGAACAGAGAACTGAGACAATTGTTGATGATATGAATGTCTCTTCTCAAAACAAGGAAAAGGAAACTGAAGTTATAGCTGATGATGCTATAACTTTAAACCAGAACCAAGATGGTGTAACTGAAGTTGTACCAACTTCAGCTATAACTCCAGAGTCCAACTCAGGGGGAACCAATCTTGATTCTGAATCATTTGAGGAAAGTGATAGTTCATCAGATGATGATGAGCCTAGGAACTTTAAGAAATGGAAATATAAGAGTACTCATCCTATGGATAGTATCCTAGGAAGTTTGAATAAGGGAGTTCAAACGAGGCGAACATTAAATAACTTTTGTTCATTCTATTCTTTTCTGTCTACCATAGAGCCTACCAACATAAAGGAAGCTCTTGCAGAATCCGACTGGACTGTGGCTATGCAAGAGGAGCTTCAACAGTTTGAACGTAATAAAGTATGGCACCTTGTGCCACGACCTCCTAATCGAACTGTGATTGGTACTCGATGGGTATTCAGAAATAAATTGGATGATTCAGGCGTTATAGTTCGTAACAAGGCTCGATTGGTCGTTCAAGGTTATAATCAACAAGAAGGGATTGATTATGACGAGACATTCGCTCCAGTAGCAAGACTTGAAGCTATTCGATTGCTCATCGCCTTCGCAGCTCACAAAGGAATGAAATTATTCCAAATGGACGTTAAGACTGCATTTCTTAACGGTTATTTGGAAGAAGAGGTTTTTGTTGAACAGCCTCCTGGATTTTTGAATAGCAAGTTTCAAAACCACGTTTTTAAACTCGACAAAGCTTTATATGGTTTGAAACAAGCGCCTAGGTCTTGGTACGACAGATTATCAAAATTTCTATTACAAAACAATTTTAAAAGAGGATCTGTCGACAAAACCCTATTTCTAAAATCCGAGGGTTCTGATTTACTTGTTACTCAAATTTATGTAGACGATATTATCTTTGGGTCTACTAATAATAAATTGTGCAAGTATTTTTCAGATCTAATGACCTCAGAATTTGAAATGAGCATGATGGGAGAATTAAAATTCTTCCTAGGATTGCAAATTCAACAAACCAAAGAAGGGATAAAGATTCACCAACAAAAATATGTCAAGGAGCTAATCAGAAAATTTGGTATGGAGAACGCTCATCCAATGGACACACCTATGGTAACTGATAAAAAGTTGACCTTGGACGAAAATGGTAAGTCCGTAGATGAGACTACATATTGAGGTATGATTGGTTCTTTATTATATTTAACTGCAAGTAGGCCTGACATTATGTTTAGTGTATGTGTCTGCGCTAGATTTCAATCATGTCCTAAGGAATCACATATGATTGCAGTTAAACGTATCTTGAGATATTTAATTGGTACATCTAACTTATATTTATGGTATCCACTTGAGTGCAATTTCGATCTAGTAGGATATTCAGACGCAGATTATACGGGATGTTCTTTAGATAGAAAAAGTACCTCTGGATTTGCTACGTTTGTTGGACCATGCATAATTACTTGGGGCTCAAAGAAGCAAAATTCGGTTGCGTTATCTACTGCAGAAGCCGAATATATCGCTGCAGGACTGGTATGTTCCCAACTACTTTGGTTAAAGCAACAACTATGTGATTACGGTGTTAATGTTGGTTGTATGCCTGTATTCTGTGATAATACGAGTGCTATTATTATTTCTAAGAACCCACCTCAGCATTCTCGTACTAAGCATATAGACATTAGACATCATTTTTTGCGTGACCATGTAGAAAAGGGCAACATTAAACTCGAATTTTGTAGTACTGACAATCAATGGGCTGACATTTTAGCAAAGGCGTTAGCGAGAAGACGTTTTGAGATTTTGCGGTTGGAAATTGGTTTAATCGGTAGCAATTAAATTCATCTTATTTATTTTGTGAACCTGCGTGACTGGCTAGAATAAGACGAGATTATATGATTGTGTCCGCATATTTCATTGCTAGTATATTTGTGTTTAATATAATATATTTTACGTGAGTATCTTGCATATTAAGTGTTTTATGGAAATTGAATTATGAACCACATATTTGCCAAAAACCTATCTTATTCACTTTCCTAATCAAACCAAAATTCTACCCCGGTATCTTATGTTGGCCGAAATTCTCAACCAAAATAACCTTACCATATCTTTTTATTTACCAAAATTCTATCCTTACCATATCTCAAAAATAATTACCTTAGATTCCTTTTCCTACCCAAATTCAAATAAAAAAAAAAGGGAAATAGGGGTCTTGGAGCCGGCATCCCATGTGCCAAGTACAAAAACACAAACACCTTACATGTTTACCAATCCATCACCACAACCCAACCAAAAATCACCCAATTTAACCCAAACCGAGTCGGGTTCGGTGCTTGAAGGTACAAAAAGGCGTCGATTAATAAAAAAAAAAAAAAAGAGGTGGTTCGGTTGTTATGAAACCTAATGTGGCTGATTTTGCGGGGCGTGAATCGAAATTGGATGTGTTTATGGGTAAAGTAATGGAGCGCCTTGATGCGCAAGATAAGAAAATTGATGCGGTTGTTAAAAAAAAAAAAATTGTAAAAACCGTGGCTATGGGGAACACTAGCTCTACCCGAGACCATGTCGGTTCGGGTATGAGTAGTGAGTTGAGGTCTTGGATGACGGGTGTTGATGACTGCCTAGAAAAATTAGAGAGGAATGTTGTCGATATTCGACAAGAGATGTATAGGCAAAGGGATCGGATGCAACTCATGGTGAGCCAAGGAGGTGCATTGGTGAAAAGCGGTTCGGAACTGCGTGAGGGGATGCACACTATACTTGATGCGACGGAGGCTCTTTCTTTGAAGGTTCGAAACTTTGATGTTTGCCTCACCGCCCATGCTACTCATGTGTCGACGTGCCTTGATCGTCTTTCTACTCTCGAGTACCGCACCCGACCCGATTACATTAATCCCAACATCATCCGACAACCCAAAAAGCCTTGATCTTCTTACCTTAGCTTGTTTTGTTTCTTAAACTACTAATCCATTCGGCCCATTTGGCATTAATACTTATTTTGTGGTTTGTAGTTTTTAATTGACATTTAATATTTGATCTTGCTTGGTATATATCGTTTTATATTGCGTATTTTGCATATCTATTTCTTGCCTTGACATGTGTTATCCTAGTCGTTTCATGTCTTTGTTCTTGTCTTTTCAATGATGCCAAGAGGGGGAAGAAATGATATGATTTGAGTCTTTGCTTAAGCTTGCTCCTTGTCAAGACTCGTTATCTCTTAAATTCTCTCAACCTATAACTTTGGCTAAGTTGTTTTGTTCTTGCAATCAAAGTTGCTATAACTTTGGAGTGCTTTGTTGAGGGGGAACCATACTTAGTCACTATGTTAGGAGAAAATCATATGAGACTTGTCATCATCAAAAAGGGGGAATTTGTTGGACCAATTTCATAGTTTTGATAATGACATGTGTTTACGTAATAATATGTTTTTACTCGATATATCATATGCGTGTAATTGTGTGTTTTAGTCTTATTATAGCTAGCAACAATTATGAGAAGAAAGATCAAAGTTAGGCATAACTTTGATAAAGTCTGTGAGACAAAGTTATACCAACTTCAGGAATAACTTTGGAAGTGAACATGGAAGTTAGAGCTAACCAGGCATAACTTTAAGGAAAATCGCTTCAAACAAGATCTACATAAATCTACACAAGACTCGAGATGGAGGGTCTTTGTGATCAAGATGAAGAGATGATCCGTATACTGAAGATCTTTGTGAAGATTAGATAGTATAGGTCGTCATTCGGTAACTATTCTATTCGAGAGATTTTATGTTCAAAAGTTATAGCTTTAGTCTATGACTTTGAATGATAAAATATTGATGCATGATTTTGGAAATAAAATGTTTTGAAATATTTTCAAAAGTGAAAGAGTTTTATTTTTATATTTATCAATTATTTTAATAGAGAATATATTTATGAGATTCTATTGGTTAGTACTACAACTTATGGGTTGTCATGCTACCTAGGGTTTCTAATATATTCTATCTCAATTTGTTGTTAACCTAATTAGCCCACCTAGTGTTTGAGCCATCTAGGGTTTCGTGAAAACCTAGTTTGTGCCACCTAGGGATGCGTGCCTCCTAGGGTTTCGTGAGCTAGGATTCGGCCTCCATAGGTTGTTTCCTTAGTTTACCTAATCTAGGATTCTACTATATTTTTACAACAATATTTTGAGATATTAAGATAAATATATTTCCTTAAGATAAACCAAATAATATTTTGAGATAAAGATATTTCTAAAAGATAAGCAAATATTATTTTATGATAAAACAAGTATCTTTATTAAATATTATACTAGGGTTTTAGATCTACTATGATTCTACTACTATAAATACTCATTCACATACAAATTGCAAAACACACGAAATACACTACATTCACACGGCTACATAATTTACTTGTGTTGATTTTCCAAAATCGTTTTAAAGCAAACCTTTGAGCAAATATTTATTATTTTTAGCGTTTGTTTTTAAAAGAGTCGTGCATCAATTATTATCAATCGCTTGAGTGAAATACGTTATTGGATAATAGTACATCATTATAAGCTTACAATTCTTTAACGGGAATTTGTGTGAGTTATATTGTACTTTCTTATTATCGTAAGATAGTATAGAGTATTTAGCGATACTCACCTTGAGTTATAATCATAGTGTTGATTATACGAGTGGGTTGGTAATTTTTGTAATCCGTAGAAATGTACTAAAAATTATTAATCGAGAATAGTGGACGTAGGTTTCAACGTGTGAAACTGAACCACTTCAAAATCGTGTGCCTCTCTCTTATCTCTTTACTTTTCGTTATTTCGTTATTCGCGCTTACTTTGATTAATTAATTAGTTGATTTTAATTCATAAGATCAAATAATTAATTACATATCATATAAATCGAAAAAGTAGGGCTAGTTTTTAATACTCAATTCAACCCCCCCCCCCCCCCCCTCTTCGTAATATCAAGCAATAGACTCCTACAATTGGGATCAGTGCCTCGTTGCTCTTGATAGCCTTTGTAACAACCCGAAAAGTACCCAATTTTTCTAGTAAAAATATTTACTAACACTTTTCAGCAGACTTAAGTTTTTTTAAAATAGAATTTATTGTTTCGAGTCGTATTTTGAAATTCCGAGTTCGTATTTGGAATTTCTGAGAGATTTCATGAAAATCCCGTTTTTAGTCATCTTTGACTTTTCTTGACTTTTAAGTCGTCTTTGACTTTTCTTGACTTTGTAAAGTCGTCATTGACTTTTCTTGACTTATAGGTCGTCATAAACTTTTCTTGACTTTTAAGTCATCTTTGACTTTTCTTGACTTTTCAGTCGACTTTGACTTTCGTTGACTTTTCCGACTCGCCTTGTTAAGTGTGAAGACCGCCACTTTTTATTTTAAAAAACACAAAATAATATTTTTAATGTATTTTTATTTAGATTTATTAGGATTTATGATAATTTAATAAAATTATTTTGAATTTATTCGGAATTTATAATAAGGTTTTACGGTTTAAACCCGGGAATCATTTAACTATTCCCGACTCATCGTAAATCCCGAAACAAAACCGAAACTCGACTTTGACATGAGTCACACGCCCATGTCATCGTTTTCCACTCACTTGTGATATTTTAATACTTTTGATTAAACTAATACGAATATCTTAGATATTTATAACTTTATCGATCCGTTAACGGAAATTACGCAAATCGTTTACAAAACTGACCCTATTCTTCTCAATTCACACGGCACTCCCTCCTCTCTTAGACCTTGATATTTTCCTTTCTTTTGATTACAATAACATAATATCTTGATATTTAATTTAATTAACTTAATATTTAATCAATTACCGTAATATAATTATTAAACGCGAGTCAATTCCGTAACAACAATTTCAAAACCCGACTCGTCATTTTTCTCTATATTACACGGCTCACTCACCCATCATTACTCACTAACAACTTTTTATTTTACAACAAATCAAATTAAGATCAAATTAATCGTTCTTCAACGTTCTTCATTCGTTCTTGAGCGTTCTTCATCCGTTCTTCGTCGTTCTTGAGCAAAATCATCATAAAACCTTCATTTCTTAATTAAATCCGTCCTAACTTAGATTTCTAGAATCTCCTCTTCGCTCTCCATCTTCAAGTACGGTTTAATTTCAAATCCGACAAAATCGTTTTCAACATTTAATTATGGAAAATCAAGTTTAAGTTCTAATAATGTTTTTCTTGTCATTTCTTGTAGGGGAAGATTTTGAAGACGAGTTTGGTGACTCGTATATTTTGGGTGAAGATTAGTAGACGGGTTTATACTTCTTATTTTTTTGGTGCTAATTGGTTTTGCTAGCTAAGGTAACGATTCCGAGTTACTCGACGATTTAATGTTACATAGCTTTTGTTTCTTTTGTTTTTGGTTCATCTTTTGTTTTGGTTCATGTTATTATGATTTATGGATTTTTACTAGTAACATGATAAGTGGTTATGATTTTCATGTTGTATGGTATTTTTAATATGTTAGTGTTCTTGACATATTTTTCTGATTTGTTCAAAATCATGATTTTTGTATGGATGGTTGTTAAAATGGTTGTTTGTTAATTAAAACATGTTGGAAATGATTTGGTGTTGGTTGTGGTTTGAACCGTTTAAGGGGCTGTTTAGGGGGGGCTGGAAACCGGACCCAAACCAGGCCGGTTCAGGCCGGTTCAGGCCCGGTCCAGGCCGGTCTGGGTTGGTCCATGGTGGGTCCGGGTTTTGGTCTTTGAGTTGTGTCGATTTTTGATTGTTTTGTTGTTGTTTTGACGGGTTTTAAACATGTTAAGCATGCGGGAAATATTAAGAAACGGTTTTTAGTAAAATCGATCAAAAAGCCAAAACAGCCCAAAACCAGGCCGTGGGGCCCAGTCCAGGCCCGTGTATTGTCTGGCCCAAATCAGCCCGTGGGTCCCTTGTTGGACTTGTGACGGTTTTTGAGTTTAGTGTTAATTTATCGTGTTTTGTAATATTTAGCAAGTGGGAAATGTTAATAAGTAAAATATTTAATTAAAAAGGTTTTTCATAAAATTATTATTTCTCACATGTTAGAAATTATAATACGAGATCGTAGTTTATTTGAAATCCTTTAAGTCAAACGGGTTTTGGTATGATAGAATAATTCACATGTTAGAAGTTTTAATAAAATAACATGTAATGAATATGTTGATTTTTATGTCTAAGTTTATGTGGTAAAGACTCTGTTTCTAGCCGGTTTGACCAAACGGGTTTGGTCAAACTAAGATCTAGTCAGCCCCCGTTTTGACTGATGACCCGTCGCGGGACTCGGGTCGGGGATTTGTCTTCAAGTGAGGTTGTATTTAATTATGAATTAGCCTTAGTCGATATGAGGCGATATGATATTTGATTATTATTGATATGCAATTAGTCACATGATAGGATGTTTTTCCCGTGACTGTTTTATTATATGGTTGGTGTCGGGTTGACTAAGTACCCATAGAGAATTATGAGTATATGGCGTCTTGACCATTCTAATTCTAAATGAGTAGCTTGGACCATGACATTGATAGGCAGGTACTGTCTTTAACGAGTATATTTTCACTTGTTGATAGCTTTTGTGTCTCGGCTTGGTGGGTTTATATCCAAGTCGGGGCATGGCTGCCTGATCCGTTTTGGGACTGGAGTCAACTTAAGTACTAGCCATCTCTGCTTAGGGGGTCGCCTAGTAGAGTTTCTCATATACGGTTATGTCATGGGACGGGGAACGGAATAGCTGTTGTCGCTAGGTCTGATCAGTCTAGGACTAGGATGTTTTCCTACCTTGTGGTATAGCCTCGATTTACAGATGACTATTGACGGTTCTAAGAACTTATGCCTGTTTGTAGAAGTATTGGTCTTTCATGTTTGTATGATTCTATGAGTTTTAGAAGGTGAGATGCAAGCCGGCTAAGATTGATAGAGTTTTGATTACCGATTGTTAACTGATTCACATGATTACGTGTTGATTAGGGTTTGAGTGTATCAGGGCCATGTAACATGGTAACCGCTGAGCCAGCATACCAGCTTCCCTACCTCGGGTTATAGTTTATTATCGGTTTCACATGATAGCTTTCACATGCTAGGTTATTTGTTAGTTATCTGTTTCATAACATGAAAAGCATATCATATATGTTTCAGTTTTGTATTTTCCATATACATTGCTTTTATGTTATTCATGTTTCATTAAACTCGACATTTCGTGGCTGGGAGAACTCGGAGTTACTCCCCACTGACTGTGGCTTCCGTGTTTATATTTAAGGCGGTCGAACAGGTGGTGTTGCATATTTGGGGTACATGGACGAGCTAGCGAGCGAAGTTTTTACCTTGGACCTATATTCGGTTCATAGTTTGTATATTATTGTATACACTTTTATTTCCGTATTTATACGGGAGATATGTCTCCCGTCTTGTAGATTTATTTTGTATAATAGTATTGTCGTTTTGTAATGACCTTTTTATGTTATGACACCTTCGTTATGTATTATTATATTTCGTTTATGTATTTAAATAATTTTTGTCTTCTTCCTTCCGCAAATTTGGGGTGGTCACAAACATGGCTGAGATTTACATAACGGCGTAGCACAGAGAATTTCACTATAGATTTTCGGCTCTTGCATGATCTTTTGACAAATGGACTCTCACGGCACACTCGAACACTCAATGTATGTAAAAGGTGATTTCTTTATGTGTAAATGTCTTTGAGACACTCACCTATCTACGACTTATGAAAATGTGTCCGCAATCTAATATGGTAAACAATTCAAAACACAAGTCAAATATCACAATGCACATAGAAAAGAAGCCGAAAAAATAAGAAGAAGGCTTTGGGAAATGGGTGAAAGGTGGACAAATAGTTATGGTCATGTGAAGGTTAGAACGAGCTAGCAACTGACCAATGATAAATGAATACTCAATCCAAACTTTCGGTTAATTCCCAAAAGACGAATAACGAAGCCAGAAGTAACGGATTGGCTTCCTACACATGACAAAATAAGAGTAAACTCCTTCTGAATATTGACTTGACATTTTGAGGAGATACTCACAACTTCTCCTTTTATTTCTTTTTTTTTCTTTTTCAATTTCTTTTTTCTTTTTTTTTCTTTTCTATTTCATTTTTTTCTTTCTTTTCTGAACATAACATTGCTTCTTAAACATTTTGGTTCTTCCAAATTCACTTTGGCGTATAAGAACAAATCTTCTTAAAAGAGCACTCACACACCATAGTCTAGCTACTAGCTCAAAAGGTAGGCAATTTTTGTATGTAGCTATTATTTTTGTGAAGCATTTGTATGAAGGGGCTAATTTTGAGGTGTAACTCAAAGTGAAAATGTCTTCAAATCCTAGTGAATCATGAATGCAATGCTTATAGGAATGAAATGAGAACCATACTTATGCGTTTTGACATGACACACATCACAAGGAGAACTACACACACCTAGATGAGACTGGGTATAGATGTACTAGTCTAAGGAGGTTCTACCTTATAATATATGTAACTTGCCAAATGTCAAGATCAAGCGTACTCATCAATAGATTCATTCCATGCCTACTGTGTACAAGACTTCCCCATGTATGCAAAATTCAATGAATATTGAATCATTATCTTTTGAAAGCTTTAAGTTTGGGAAATGTAACATGATAGCATAGTAAACAAGCAAGCAAAGCATGAAAAGCATTCAATTGTGCTAAAAAAATCTTCTCTTTCTTTTATTCAAAATTTGAAAAATGATAAACTAAAATGCAAAATGAGAAAATGCAATCCCTCCCCCAAGCTAAACATCACATTGTCCTCAATGTGAGCACAAAGACAAAATATGCAATGAGATGCTTAATGGGAAGAAAGGTAAAGTGAAAGAAGAATGAAGCTTACTAGTCAGCGCGGACTCCCCCAAGCTAGTCTTTTGGACTTGACAAGGAAGGTCTTTATAGGTTCTTCAGAAACTCTCTCATCTGCAAAATAAATCCTAAAAATGAAAAAGGGAATACAAAAATAAAAATGCAAAAAGGAAAAGGAACACGGGTTGCCTCCCGAGAAGCGCAATTTAAAAGTCTTGCTAGACTCCATTTCTTTCTTTGATCATCCTTTATCTTTAAGCTCACTATCATCCAAGCTCATCTTCATAGCGTTCTTTACATTCTCCATCCACGCCAAACTTTTCCGGGAATAGCCCCTTCTAGCACTTTTAGCAGTAGTGCTTTTAGTATGCTCACCTGCAAGAGAATCAACACTAACATGTGCCTCCAACGGATCCGTCAGTAAGGATCGAGGCATAGAAGAAACAATAGAAGAGTCATCAACATCAAGCACATAACATGAGTCTTCTAGCACAGAACTCCTAACGGTGGAATTTTTATCAAAGGTCACCTTGTCATCTCCTATCTCTAATGTCAACGTCCCATTCTTGACATCGAAAACTGCACCAGTGGTGTGCAAAAAGGGTCTTCCCAAAATGATTGGGATTTTAGAGTCCTCGGCCATGTCAAGTACTAGAAAGTCAACGGGAATAAAAAACTTACCTACTTTGACGGGCACATCTTCTAAAACACCCATAGGTTGTTTTAGAGAACGGTCCGCCATTTGCAAAGTAATATTAGTGCATTTCAAAGCACCCATGTTAAGTTTTTCAAACATAGAAAAGGGCATGACACTTACACTAGGACCTAGGTCGCAAAGGGCCTTATCAATGGTATACGTGCCTATAGTGCAAGGGATGGAATAACTACCAGGGTCCTTGAGTTTTGGTGGAGACTTATTTTGCAAGAGTGCACTACACTCTTCAGTGAAAGCTATGGTCTTAGTCTCATTGAAGGATCTTTTCTTTTTGAGGACTTCCTTCATAAACTTGGAATAAGAAGGAACTTGGGAAATCAACTCAATGAAAGGGATTGTTACCTTTAAGTTCTTGACGACATCAAGAAACTTACCATACTTTGCCTCCTCCTTGTGCTTGGCTAATCTTTGGGGAAATGGGATCTTGATCTCAATAGGAATCTCGGGCTCTTTCCCTTTTGACATGGGCACCTCAGCTTCAACATTAACAACCACGGGCTCATCATTATGCGTACCACTTCTCGAGGAAATGGCATTTACAGTTTCGTGAGGTTGGTAACATTGTGAAGGCAACTGCCCTTGCTTTTGATGGGTATTAGAAGAGGTAAATTGGGAAATTTTAGCTTCCAAACATTTGATGGCGGCATCCTTAGCTTGATCACTCTTTTGGAATTGAGCAATCATGGTGTCTTGCCTTTGAGCGAATTGCTGCATCATGGCTTCAAGTTTACTTACACCATTGTCACTTTGTTGAAATGTAAAGGCTTGAATTTGTTCTATCTTTTGTGTGAGAAAGGCTACTTGAGCTTGTAAAAGTGTTAAAGCGGGGTCCTCTTTCTTAGGTTTCAATGGTACGGAGCGGGAATTTCGATATTGAGAATTGTGAATTGCCATGGATTCAATGGTAGTGTGAGCATTTTCAACATTGATTTGATCAAATCTTCCATTGTTAGCAGAATCCAGGATACGACAGGACTCTATATAACACCCATTATAGAATGTGATGGCAAGGAACCATGAATCTAACCCATGATGAGGACATTCTCTTTGCAAGTCCTTGTACCTCTCCCAAGCTTCATATAGGCTTTCATCATCCCTTTGTTGGAAACCAGTGATTTGACTTCTCAACAAAGCGGTCTTTTCTGGGGGAAAGTACTTTTGGTAGAAGGCAAGAGCTAAACTCTCCCAATCGGTTATACCTAATGTAACCTTATCAAGGCTATGTATCCACAACTTTGCCTTACCCCTCAAAGAAAAAGAGAAGAGCATCTCTCTAATTTGCCCTTGGGTGATTCCAGTTTGTCTAATAGTGGAGCAATAGTCACAGAAGTTTTGGATGTGAAAGTTGGGATCTTCTATGGCATTGCCACTAAATTGGCTTCTTTTTATAAGGTTAATGAAGGCAGGTTTGATTTCAAAGTTTTGGGCTTCGATTTGGGGTGTAGCAATACCCCTTGGAAGTGTTTCTGCGGTGGGTTTGGAATGGTCTGAAAGTCGAACCATTTTTGTGAAGATGAAGATGGAGTGTTCTTTGGAATTTGATTGGTTTTTGTGAATGGAGATGAGAATGGATCTTCTTCTCCTTCGAGATTAGATAAAATATCCGAGTATTTCTCACGAATATGGTCTAAACTTAAAGTATCAGAAGCTTTTGAAATTTCATTGAATAGCTTTCGTCTCCTACGGAGAGTTCTTTCTAGATTGGGGTCTAAAGAGATAGGGGTCCCTAGTCTAGAAGATCTGGGCATAAGATTTAAAGCTAAGATGAAAAATCAAGATAAGTCTAAAGGAATTTGGGTTCCTAAAGACTAGATAAAACTAATTGCGACAAAAATCACAAGAAAAAAGAAAACTAAACCGTGCTCCCCGGCAACGGCGCCAAAATTTTATCGGGCCTGTCGCGAGCCCAATACAAAGATAAATTACCCAGACTAGGCTAATAACAAATTAATGTAATTAGGGAAGTAGAGGTCGATCCTCAGGGAGATGGTGTTTCCTATAGAATGTGAAATGTCTCGCAATTTGGTCTTATCTAAAGAATATCTGGGTTTTAGGATTTTGATATCTAAACTAATATAAAGCATAAATGAGAACAAAATAAAAACAAATGAAAACAATAAAGCAAGTAATGAAAAGCATCTAGGGAAGTAGGTTCACACATGTAGATTGATATATTGATGAAATTGGATATGGAACATGCAAATAATTCATTGTGAGTTCGTAAGAATGATGTGTTCATTACAATCATAGATCAGATGGTCTAGCAGGCTTTTCGGCGATTTACTAGGTCTTAATCCACCATGTCATGCTTTGTCTATTCAATTCGCGTATCTCTACCTTGGAAAAGAATTCCATTTTAGTCGATGATTTCCGGCCAGAAGTCGTTAACTATCGTTACAATCCAAACATGCATAGACACAACGTTTTAAAGGCACAATTGCTTTTATCCAATTAACATCTTTTAATCAATCTAACATGGCTACCCTACACCCTAGAAAGGTGACTACTTACTCATGATAATGTCTAAATCTAAGATGATATTAATAAGAACTAGGATAGACATGTTTAGTTGGCTTTTGACAATAATTTAGACTCTTTATAAGGCGATAATAACGACGCTAATTGCCAATCTAAGAAATAAAATTACGATTATAACAACATGAAAATGAATCTAAATGATATGAATAGAAAATAACAATCAAATGGAAAACAATAAAGGACTTTAAACAAAGGATAAAGTGGGAATACCTAGGTGACGATCATGAACGAAAGCGATAACAATAATAGAAAATCCTTGCACATAATAAACGATCCACCAATTACAATGCTTGAACCACACAAAGGCGATTTCAAGGATGAAATTATTATTGATCTAAGCTAATGTTTTGATATTAAATGGACAGAAATAAACTAAGAACTAAAGACAAAAGAAGAAAATAATCTAAACTAGAAAGACTAAACTAAAGAGAAATGTGAGAAGAGAAGAGAAGAGGATTGTAGGATGGATGATATGATTTGAGAAGAAGGGCTAGAGCATCTATATATAGCATTAGGGTTTCGTAGAGAAGAGGTCGGGCATTAAACACATAGGACAAAAATAGGAAGTAGAAGCCGTCATGCTCGCAGGAGCAGACATCCCCGATCGGGTACACACTTACCCGATCGGGTAAGTGGGCATCTAGAAGTATTTGACTAACGTTTCATCTTCCTTCGCTTTGACTTGACTTCCATCATCCCCCTTGACCTCTTGAGTCGGGTTTGTTGATAGGGTTTGATGTAAAGCGATGAATTCTTCCGCCTAATTGATTGATCTTCCGACAACTACGAAACTGTCTTTGCTTCTTCTCTCTTTTGAATTAGTGAACCTTCTTGAAATGCCTTCGACATGGTCAAGCTTGCTTCTTCAAATCGTCGGGTTCTAGGCAAATGCTCGGGAATATAGAAAAAGGGCGTAGAAACGTCACTTTCCCTACAAAACAGGTTAGAACATAGGAATTCGCCTAGAAGACGATATTAGCTCATAAAGTGGCTTAACAAAGCACAAATGACATACAAAACCAAGCTAAATTGGGGGTTAAAACCATACAAATATTCACTTATCATTTTCCTACTTTATAGAGCAAAGGCACTGGGATACGAGTTTTCAAGGAATTGATGATAGCCAGTTGACGATTTGATTACGATTCCGCTACATCCTTCCTCAATTGGATTTATCTTGGACTTTGGCTTTGAACTTCAAAAGGAAACATCAACCCAAGTCAAAAGAAGGTCAACCCAAGCCCAATTCCGAATTGCATTGACCAAGACCAAGGCATAGGATTCCCTGCCTAAGACGAAAACACGGAAGAATCCATCTTGCACATTTACCCGATCGGATTACCATTTACCCAATCAGATATTTCTGCAATCGGACGTTACTTAGATCTTCTTCAACCGAGCTTAAATGTGTGATTTAATGCTTTGACTAGGGTATGAATTTGGACGAGGGATCAGCAGCCATGCAGCCCTATAAAAGCCAATGATCATCACACACAATTATCATCTTTTGATATATCTCATCATCATATACTTATCTCTTATCATCTTTTTATATCTTTTAGCATACTTTCATACAATAACACATTTCATAGTTTATCTCTTTCTTACAAGTTTCAGAATATAGTTTATTTCTTAGTATTCCTCTAGTGTTTTCATAGCTTTTTTTATTGGATATTTGTTCTTTACTTTCGTTCTTATATATTCATATTCCAAACTCGGTAATTCTCTATCTTTTACTATGCAATTTTCATCATGAACCTTAAACTAATTAGTATTGTTTTCATATTGTTGTTGTTAGGAAATCAATCTAAAATTAATCTAGTTAAAACCAAAATATTGTTTAGCATGTCACATTACATTTTACCTAATCATATAATCCTAAAAATTGTCATTAGAATCATTATTAATATAATCACCATAATCACTTTAGTATTTATATTTCATAGTCTAATTTCCTACATCTTTTTCTTATTAATTTACTTAATCACATGATCACATAAATTAGATATAATATTGTAAAATTATCATTGTGTACATAAAATAAATAGAGTTGTAATATTGAAATGATTTACGAGTTAAATGAATTAAAAGAAGAGTAGATACCATTTGAACCATCTAGTTGTTTCTTCCTTTGGTCGTGTCAAATTCTATAACTATGTTTAGTGGCCATAAACAATTGTTTGTATTAGTCAATTTCTATCTTTATAACGAGAGTTGGGATGGGAATTAGGACTGCCAATAGGGGTTTAGTGACCTAACCATGCTGAGAGGACGTTAGGACCCACTAAAAGGTCGGTACGAATCCGAAAGGAATATACCGCTACAAGGCCTAGACAATCATAGTAATTCTAATGTTGGTATCAATGAAACTTTTAATTAGTTTTACATGTATTTCTCTTTCACTATTTCAATTTGATTAGATAGTTTATTTTACCGTTTTAGATAGTTTATTTTATTGTTTTTTAGTTAGTTTACTTTATCGTCATTTTATTTCTATTCTTAGGTAGTTTACATTATTGTTATTAGCTAGTTTATTAGTCTAGTTAGATAGCCTTTCAATATTGTCATTTAAATATCGCTTTAGTTAGATTTTAAATACTGTCACTTGGATCAGAATACTTCCCCGATCGGGTACGTGACAATCCGATCGGGTAAGTCTTCTGTTTTGAGTTTTACATTCTGCAATTTACATATTTGTCATTTACATACTTGTCATTTTATTTTATGTTAATAGCTTATACAACCACCTCAAATGACTCGAACTTAAATGAAAATCAATCCATAGCAATTCATAGTTAACACGTACTCCCTGATGATCGACACCCTACTTCCCTAATTACATTCCTTATGTTGTTAACCTAAGTGCGGGTAATTATTTTTGTATCGGGACCGCGACATAACCGATCAGCAACAGAAAGCGAAAATCAATAAAGCTAACTTTGGAGATATTAATTCGAAGTATTTCCAAAATTACGCTTCTATTAGAAAACATCGCAATGCTTTAAACAGTTTCACGAACAAAAATGTTATTCATATTTCAGATCAATCGCTTATTAAAAAAGATATATCATCTGAATTCAAAGAAAGATATAATTCTGACCCTTTGTGTTCTTTTTACAAGTTTGATGATTTTAACCCTATTTCTAAGTTAATTTCTGATGACGATAATGCATTTCTCATTATTTTAGTTAGCGAAGAGGAAGTTAGAGCGACTGTTTTTGAATTAGCTGCTTACAAAACTTCGGGACCAGATAGCTTCCCACCTCTTTTCTTTTAGAAATACTGGAAAATTGTTGGACATTTGGTTGTAAAAGTTGTTATAGCTTTCTTCCATTCTGGAAAGAGTCTCAAAGAAATTAATCACACTTTCCTAGCATTAATTCCTAAAATCAATAATCCTTTAACTTCTAACCAATTTAGACCTATTAGTCTATGCTCAACTATTTATAAGATTATTTCAAAAAAATTTAGGTAATCGCTTAAAAGTTATTTTGAACAAAATCATCCATCCTTTTCAAGGTGCCTTCACTCCGAATCGCTTCATTCAGGATAATATCCTTCTAACTCATGAAATTTTTAACTCTTTTAAACGCAAGGGTGGTAAAGTTAGGGATGTCAATGGGGGGGTATTGACGGGTCTCGCCCCACACCCACCCCACTTGGGGCGGGTGCGGGTAATGATTTGACGGGTGGTGGGGCCGGGGCGGGTATCAAAAGTGACATTCGTCGCGGGTCGTGGTGTAACACCCGCAAATGTACCCTATTTTTATAGTAAAAATATTTTACGGATACTTTTAAGCGAAATTTAGTTTTAGTTTAGAATTAAATTTCCCGTGTCGAATTTAGAATTTCCGAGTTCGTATTTGGATTTTACGCGAGATTTCAAGTGAATCACGTCTTAAGACGTCTTTGACTTTTCTTGACTTTTCCACTCACCTTTCTTATACTCCCTCCTAAACCCTAACTCCCTCACACAACTCAACTCTTTCTTCATCTCTAAGAAATCAACCAAAAACCTAGCTTCAATTTTGATCCGTCTTATAATCGGCATAACTCTCTCATTTCTCGCTCAAATTCACGTAAGTTCGTCTTATTCTTCCCCTCTTATCTTCCTCTATCCGTATTGGTACTAAAATTACCGTCTTTCTCGCTTTTCAAACTTTCCGTCTTTCTCAAGGTGAAGAATATTCATCTTTTATTAACTATTTGTAGGTGGTGACCTTCAAGATCCCGACAAAGACTATTTCCTAATCGAAGAGGACCTTGACGCGGAGTGAAGACGCATAAAGGTAACGGTGAAGGGTTACTCGATATCATTTACGTGTTTTACGTGTTTTCTATGTTAGGAATCGTAATTAGATTATGATTAGTAATCATAAGAATCGTATTGTTAGTAATGGATGTTGTTAGTTGAGAATTTATATGAAAGTTGATGAATTATAATGATAGTTGATTGTTGTAAAATGTTGGTCCTTAAGGGAAATGGTGATTTTCGTGCATTATAGACCCCAGTCGGTCGACCGGCAGCCGGTCAGCCTACCGGCTGGGGCAGTGGCTGTATATTAAATGTGTTACGTAGAAATTTGGCACATAATTGGTCTCAGTCGGCCGACCGGCAGCCGGTCAGCAAGCCGGCTGAGACACCTCTACTTTTCCTATGATTTTTCTCTTATGCCTTTGGTCCCAGCCGGGTAGCCGGCAGCCGGTCCACCTGACCGGCTGGGACACACTGACATTTCACTTGGTTTTTCATATGACATAATGTGCTAGCCGGGTGACCGGCTGGCACCCTGCTGAGTTGGTTCTTATAATTTTCTAACCTCGTAATTTATAATAGTTCGCATGGTTCGTTTATCGTATAAATTTACGGAATGACTTTAAATATTAATGTTTTGAATATATGATATTTCATTCGCTTGTATCGCATGTTTTGTGACGGTTTTTGGTATGTCCCACTTTGAGTCGGTTTTTACAAATGTTACGGTTTAAGCACTATTTTGTTATGTGCTTTGTACTCTCATTCCCTTGGCTACCTCCACGTTCGTAAGGCTGGAATGTCGGAACGGGGATGTATCCTTACTGCTTAATTGCATGTGTTAGTGGGCATACGACGACGTTGTTGGGAGGCGAACGCTTTGCGTTGATCGACCCGGCCGTCAAATGTTGTGTACTTGCGAGTTGGTGTTATTTGCATGTAGCGTACCGCTTGTTATGAGGCTTGAGCTCTTTTCCGCCTCTTTCGTGAATTATATCGACCGAATTTGGGGTACTCGGCGTCTTTGATTGATCGGTCTTGGATGGCGAATGTCATCGCATGTCGAATCGGAAAATGGTTTATTCCGAGAGTCTGGCCAGATTTAGACTAGGACCGGATATTTATATCGTCGTGCTACCAGGAGGAAATTAGTCTACCTTTACGAAATGAATTGAATCGTGTATGTGTTCAGGGAAATGCTTATCTCGTGGATGCCTTTTAATCATACTTGCCATGTACACGGTGCTAGTGCGTTTCATTTACCGTGAGAGATGTCGTCATTGTGTCTGTAACACCCGGAAATGTACCCTATTTTTGTAGTGAAAATATTTTACGGATACCTTT
>JAIUZE010026087.1:0-13466 GCA_022085475.1 Heliosperma pusillum | reverse complement strand
GATCACTTGTAAACTACAACCTTTGTAATCCGGACTTTGCAAATGGTTTACTTGAGTGGGGAGAAAATTTATTATGGATATGAGAATCTGTTATCGCACATACATTTGTACGGACAAGTGGGAGATTGTTGGAGCCAGTGTCCTCCACATTTAGTGCAATAACATAAATAAATCTCTGTAGGTTCACAGGGTATACTTTGTATTGTAATCAGTTGATTAACGTTTATCGATAACGGTTGGCTTGCTAGATAAGTTTGACGTTATTGTCATACAGATGGCGGTGATCACCTGGTCCCTAAAAGTCACACCTAAAGGATGTGATTGAGAGATGTGATTATTTGAGAAAATAATCATATTGATGCCTTATTAAATGACTAAAAGGTTAGTCGGTGTTTTTGACTAAAAGGTTAGTCAATGTAATGATGATATAATTATTTAATAATGATTAAATAAAGTTAGCTGAGACGAATTAACTGTAATTCGTAAATTGAATATAAAATGTTATATTTAATTGTTGTATATAATGTAAGCTAATTAAACATAAACCGTTATAATTTATTGGCAAATTATAAATATACGGATATTTATAATTAATGATGTATTATAATGTCGGTCCTTGACAAATGACGATGATAATATATTACATTATATTGGAAGCTAAAATGACCGAAACAAAATGTCCAGATACACTCGGTTTTTCCGGTCAATGGGTAGTTATTTGAGGAAACTAAATCTCCTCATATAAGACCTAGGAGTGCCGTGCAAAAGAGGAAGAGGAGAAAATTTCTAACCTAATTTTCAACACTCACTTGTGCCTCCATCACACAAAACACAAAACCCTAAAAAGTTAACAGTAATTTTTAATCATCTTTCTAGCAAAGGAGAAGGGCATATCTCGATCAATCTTGGGTGAGATAATTAAGAGGATATCTACTTTGATATCTGTTATTAGGCCGATTTTGCTAGGACCAAAGGTTTAATTCGTTTTCTCTATATTTACATTGTTTTCATATTTATGACTCGCAATTCATATTATATAATTTTGTTATAATCCTAAATTTTAAGGGGATGTAAACAGTTATTTCCCACACTTACCTTTCTTCCACTTCTTCCTCCTCCGGCACCTCCTCTGGCACCATCTCTGGCACCACCTTTTGTAACACCCGGAAATGTACCTTATTTTTCTAGTAGAAATATTTTACGAAATCTTTTCAGCAAATTTAAGTTTTAATTTGGAATTTAAAGTTTCGAGTCGAATTTAGAATTTCCGAGTTCGTATTTGGAATTTCCGTGAGATTCCATGAGAATCCCGACTTTAAGTCGTCTTTGACTTTTTCTTGACTTTTGTCGTCTTTGACTTTTCTTGACTTTTGAGTCGTCTTTGACTTTTCTTGACTTTTGAGTCGTCTTTGACTTTTCTTGACTTTTAAGTCGTCTTTGACTTTTCTTGACTTTTGAAGTCGTCTTTGACTTTTCGTTGACTTTTGAACGTCTTTGACTTTTATTGACTTTTCCACTTAAATATCTCATACTCCTCACTTAACCTAATTCATTCAACACAAACACCAAAAACCCTTTCTTCCTCCTTAAGCAATTATCAAAACTTGCCTCCCTCTTGATTTTCGATCTTCGAATCATCCTAGCTCCTTCGTTCCTTGATAGAATTCGCGTAAGTTCGTCTCATTCTTCTTCCCTTACCTTCCTCTATCCGTATTCATATTAAAATCATCGTCTTTCTCGCTTTTCAATCTTTCCGTCTTTCTCAAGATGAATTTTATTCATCTTTTATTACCTATTTGTAGGTGGAGACTACTAGGAAGGCTTAGTAATCGATTAAAGACGCTTAAAGATAACGGTGAAGGGTTACTCGGTATCATTTACGTGTTTTATGTGATTTCTAGGATAGAAACCATGTTTTGATTATAGTTAGTAAGCTTATGACTTGTATTATTGTTGATGGATGTTGTTTATTGAGTATTTACATGAGTAATGATGAATTAGAATGATAGTCGATAATTATCAAAAGTCGACTTTGATGAAACAAGGCATTTTCGTGTACTGCTGACCTCAGCCGGTCGACCGACAGCCGGTCAGACCACCGGCTGGGGCAGTGGCTGTATATTGTTGGAGTTTTACGTGATTTTGAAATATGAAGTTGGGCTCAGCCGGTCGACCGGCAGCCGGTCAGACCACCGGCTGAGACCCACCTTTCTTCCTTTGTTTTTCATATGACCCATTGGTCCCAGCCGGTTGACCGGCAGCCGGTCAGCCTGACCGGCTGGGACACACTGCATTTTCAGGTTGGTTTTCGTATTTACTTGTGGCCTGAGCCGGTGGACCGGCAGCCGGTCAGCTTGACCGGCTGGCACCTGCTGGAGTTCTTTGTGATTTTTGTTTACGGTTTTCATTTATAATAATTCCGATTGTCCGTTTATCGTATAACGTTACGTAATGACTTATAAAATTCATGTTTTGAATATATGACATTTCACTCGCTTGTATCACATGTTTTGTGACGGTTTTTGGGTATGTTTCCACTTTGAGTCGGTTTTTACAAATGATACGGTTTGAGCACTATTTTGTCTTGTGCTTTGTATTCTCATTCCCTTGGCTACCTTCCCGTTCGTAAGGCTGGAATGTCGGAACGGAGAGGTATCCTACTGCTTAAATGCATGTGTTAGTGGGCATACGACGACGTTGTTGGGAGTTGAACGCTATGCGTTGATCGACCCGGCCGTCAAATGTTGTGTACTTGCGAGGTGGTGTTATTTGCATGTAGCGTACCGCATGTTATGAGGCTTGAGCTCGTTTTCCGCCTCTTTCGTGAATTGATCTACCGAATTTGGGGTACTCGGCATATATATTGTAAGACCGAGTCTTGGATGCGAAACGTTTTATCGCATGTCGAATCGGAACACGTTTATTCCGAGATCCTGGCCAGGTTTAGACTAGGACCGGATATTTATTATCGTCGTGCTCCCAGGAGGAAATTAGTCTACATACGCGAAATGTTTTATCGTGTATGCTTTCAGGGAAATGTTTTATCCCGTGGATGCCTTTTAATCATACTTGCCATGTACACGATGCTAGTGCGTTTCATTTACCGTGAGAGTTGTCGTCTTGTGTTGTCGTTCTTTGAATGCGTGATTTCATGATATTATTCATGGTCATTGCATGATTTGACACCGTCATTGTCTTGGTTCGTGAATGGATGATAGTATGTTGAATTTCGTGTAATCATCGCATGACTTGACTGGTTTGTCTGTCGAGTCTCAATCTTATCAATCTTATACCGCTAACGGTGAGATGTAAGCCCTAGTGAGCGTATTCGGTTGCCTAAGCGTGTCTTTTCCCGTGTCTTGAATAATATGATGGCTTCGGATTTGATTTCCATATGATCTTATCATTATTTATCGAATTGCCTATCTATTCTTATTGTAACTCACATGGATATCTATATATGCATGATTTCACTTTTGTATTTCCTTATATGTACGTTTAAGGTGATATGGCTGGGAGAACCCGGAGTTACTCCCCACTGATTGTGGCGTTCATGTTTTTCATGATGAAGAGGTTGCTTGCATGGATGGCTTTTTGCTTGTGATATTTTGGGTTCGGGTGTGAGCTAGCGGGCGTTGTCCCTGGATGAAGCACCTCTAGACGTTATTTAGCTAGTTTTGCTAAACACTTGTTCTTTGCTAACATTTTAAGAGACCCCGTCTCTTTGTTGTATTTCCGTACTTAGCTTGTAATATTTTGACACACCTCGTGTTATATAACTTGCATGTATAAAAGTTTTTAAAACTACCGATTTCCGTAATATATTTCACATGCTTGTTTGTTTTATATTTCCGCATTCGCGAGGGTTGTCACAGTGTCGTTGTGTTTGGATGGGTGATTACATGATTGATTATTCATGATCATACCATGACTTGGCATGGTTTGTTTGTCGAGTCTCAATCTTATCAAACTTATACCGCTAACGGTGAGATGCAAGCCCTAGTGAGCGTATTCGGTTGCCTAAGAGTGTCTTCCCCGTGTCTATCTATAGCATGATGGTTACGGGTTTGTACTCCATGTATCGATATCTTTATGCATTGAATTGCCTATCTATCCTTATCGTATTTCACATGTATATCTATTTATGCATGCTTCTACTTTTGTATTTCCTTCTATGTACGTTTAATGTGATATGGCTGGGAGAACCCGTAGTTACTCCCCACTGATTGTGGCGTTCATGTTCATGGATGAACAGGTTGCTTGCATGGATGGCTTTTTGCTTAATATTTTGGGTTGGGGTGTGAGCTAGTGGGCGTTGTCCCTGGATGAAACACCTCTAGACGTTATTTTTAGCTAGTTGCTAATCACTTTGACATTGTTAACCTTTTGAGAGACTACGTCTCTTGTTGTAGTATATTCCGTACTTTGGTTTGTAATATTTCACACTCCTCGTATACTTCTTCTTGCATGTATAAAAGATTTAAAAACTTCATATTTCCGCTATATAATTCACATGCTTGTATGTTTTATTTCCGCATTCTCGAGGGATGTCACACGTGGGACGGGTGTGAGTATCACATGAGACCCGCCTTGTACCCAACCCGCCCCACTCCGCCCCACACCACTCGCATCGCATGTCCCCGCCCCGCTTATACCCGCCTTAATGATCTTCGGCTCACCTTGTGACAGCCCTCGCGAATGCAGAATTAAAACAGAACAAACATGTGACTTATATAGCGGAAAATACGGTGCTTTTAAAACTTTTTACATGCTAAGATAAAAATACGAGGAACGCCAAATAAGTATAAACTAAAATAGAATATACTACAAAGAGACGAAGTCTCTCAAAATGTTACCAATTATCAAAGTTGTTTAGCAACTAGCTAAGAAACGTCTAGGGGTGATTCGTTAAGACCAAAGCCCGCTACCTCACACCCGAACCAAAAATACAACAAGCAAAATCCATCCAAGCAAGCAACTTGTTCATCCATGAAAAACATGAACGCCACAGTCAGTGGGGAGTAACTCCAGGTTCTCCCAACCATATCACAAATAACGAACTTAAACGGAATACATAAGTAGAAGCATGCATATATAAATATACATGTGAATTACGAAAAGGATAAATAGGCATTTCAATAATTAAGATATAGGTACACGAAGTACAAAACTGTAACCATCATATTATAGATAGACTCGGGGAAGACACACTTAGGCAACCATACACTCACTAGGGCTTGCATCTCACCGTTAGCGGCATAAGCTTAATAAGATTGAGACTCGACAAACAAACCACGCCAAGTCATCCAAAGATCACAAATAATCAATCATATAATCATCCATCCAAACGTACGAATACGTTGACAACATCTGTCACTGTAAATGACACGCACTAGCACCGTGTATATGGCAAGTATGATTAAAATCGAATCCACTGGATAAACATTTCCCCGAACGCATACACGATTAACATTTCGTATATGTAGACTAATTTCCTCCTTGTAGAACGACGATAATAATACGGTCCTAGTCTAAACCTGGCCTGACTCTCGGAATCACATTTTCCGATTCGACATGCGATAAACATTCCGCATCCAAGACTCGGTTAATCATAGAAGCCGAGTACCCCAAATTCGGTCAACCTTCACGAAAGAGGCGGAAAAGAGCACAAGCATCATAACAAGCGGTACGCTACATGCAATGACACCACCTCGCAAGTATACAACATTTGAAAGTCGGGTCGATCAACGCAAAACGTTCGCCTCCCAACAACGTCGTCATATGCCCACTAAAACATGCAATTAAGCAATAAGGATACACTCCTCGTTCCAACATTCCAGCCTTACGAGCGAGGAGGTAGCTGGGGAATGAGAGTTCATAGTACATAACAATTAGTGCTTAAATCATAACATATGTAAAACCGACTCAAAGGGGGATATATGAAAAACCGTCACAAAACATGATAATAGGGAATTATATAAATTTAACTATGATAAAAATGAATCAATACATGATACAAAAGCATTAGAACAAGTTTATGAAGCATAATAAATAAGAAACATAGATCCCCTCTCAAAACAACTTGTTTGGAAACCAACTAAAACAAGGGTCCACTTCAAGCGGGAATAACTAGAGTTATAGACATGAAAATGCATAAATTCCAAGTGGATGAGATAGCTTATCCTCTTACGGTTCCACCGGTATGTCACAAGTCCAAATCAAGCAAGTAACGAACGAAATATGATCATTTTACGAAAAGGAGTCAGAGTAGTGAGTCCCAGCCGGTCAAGGGGACCGGCGGCCGGGTACCCGGCTGGGACATCATCAACAAACGAAATCAT
The DNA here is from genome assembly GCA_022085475.1 of Heliosperma pusillum. NCBI lineage: Eukaryota > Viridiplantae > Streptophyta > Magnoliopsida > Caryophyllales > Caryophyllaceae > Heliosperma > Heliosperma pusillum. The sequence continues at coordinate 7,125 of JAIUZE010026087.1, read as the reverse complement.
CCAAAAATACAGCGTGTTCCCAGCCGGTCAGGGGGACCGGCGGCCGGGCACCCGGCTGGGAACAACACTACACCAAAAATTCTCAGAAAAGTCAGCCGTGTTCCCAGCCGGTCAGGGGGACCGGCGGCCGGGCACCCGGCTGGGAACACATTCACCCGAGAACAAAAAGCTTCAACATCCATTTTCAAAAATCATCAATAACTAGTATCAACTATCAATAATCATCAACAATTATCAACAAACAACAACCATCATCAACAAACACAAATTCTATGAATATTCATTCTATTCTAAATACATTTACTAACATCAAAAACACATAAAAACACACATTGATATCGAGTAACCCTTCACCGTAACCTTTATGCGTCTTTAATCGATTTCTAAGTCTTCCTCCACTAGATAGTAATCTTTGTCGGGGTCTTGAAGGTCTCCACCTATAAAAGACGACAAAAGATGAATATAATTTACCTTTGAGAAAGATGGATAAATTGAAAAGTGAGAAAGACGGTAATTTTATTACCAATTAAGATAGAGGACGATGACAGGGAAAGATTAAGACGAAAATTAGCGGAGTTGAGCAAGGGATGAAGGAGTAGTGATGATCTTGAGCTTGAACAAAAATGGAGCTTAGGTTTTGGTGGTTACTTGTTGAGGAAGAAGGAATAAGTGGAAAATGAGGGAGTTAGGGTTTAAGGGATATAAGGTGAGTGAGTGGAAAAACATGGAATTTCGAGTAAAGTCCGAAAACGAACTCGGATTTTCTAAATTAGACACGGGAAATTAAATTCTAGACTAAATCTAAAAATTCGCTGAAAAGTATCCGTATAATATTTTTAAAATACAAATAAGGTACATTTGCGTGTGTTACAATCACCCCAACTTTTAAAACGTTTTGTCCTCGAAACTTGAGAGTAGAAAACAAAAGTATCAAAGACAAGAATCGGTTTTCAAAATCAACACGAAAGCTTTTACAAGGGAAGCATTTATGAAACGAGGTTCTTCTCGAAAACGGTTTAAGGAGATTTTTTATAAGTGCGAAACTTTATTTACGGATCTCAAGAGTGCCCGTCGCGAACGAGAACTTTAATTATCCAAATCAAATTAATGTCGAAATAGTGAAATCGAAAATCAAACAAGCGTTAGTAAGTGCAGGACTAGTCACCAGACGTCTCCAATAACGAGTCCAAACATCCAACCAAATGCAAAATCCAATTATAAAAGCAAAAGAATCCATTTTCTCCAAAAGAGGGTACAAAATCCATCTTTAGACTTCTTTGAAAAGTCAATTTAGAAATACAATATGGAAATTCGAAGGTTTTCTCAAAGATAAAATCAAAATAAGAAAACATTACACGTACATAGAGCGACTCGCACATCTCACACACAATTCAGGGTAACAAAATATATACAAAACACGCAAGAACGAAACAAATCGAACTCTTAGGGATAGGAAGATCACGATGAAGTCGGCATGAAGATCTACAAGAATTCGACATCACTAACTCTACTAATAAACTAGTCCTCAAGGGAATATAATTTACACAAGTTACACCTCAACATTTCAGTCATTAGATTCCTACTAAAACCTTTCATAATCGCGAGACTTCAACCCAATAACCTAATTATTCAGATCCAATTAGCATCTACTAAAGTCCATCGGCATGGTAGACTCCACAACTAACAATCCACAAGAAAGATTCATTACGTACTCTAATCTTCTCAGTTTCATCAAAACTCTTACTAGAAACCACCAACAAAATATTTATATCTAGAGAAACATGTTCGCTAACAACCACAAGGTAAAGGAGACTTACCATGAAAATCCCTTGATTCAATTTACTTCAAACTCATTATCCTAAATTTACAATGAACTTTCTCATCCTCGAAAGACAAAACACAATCAAAGCAACAAACATAATTATCTAAGATCCAACTAGCCTCCTCCAAAGTCTCACGACAAGGGAAAATCCACAATCCATTATCGATTATAATGATTCTTTAATACGCCATAACATCCTTAATTCGATCATTACTACGCTCGAAGCCTCGAATATAAATAGTCACATTAGCAAACTATAGTGGTTAATAATTCTCAAGATAAATGGGTTCACCATTCTAACTCTATAATCCATAACAACTGAGCACTCGCTAGCTAAAGCTTGCAGCGAACATTTCTCAATCTGAAACTATGATTCCTTAAGAATAAAAGAAAATTACTAATTCCAAACCACAAATGGCCAATTACTTGTCAATCAGACAACCATTCAAATCATCTAGCTCATGCGGAAAATACCAACTGTGACAACCCTCGCGAATGCGGAAATAAAACAGAACAAACATGTGATTTATATAGCGGAAAATACGGTGCTTTTAAAACTTTTTACATGCTAAGATAAAAATACGAGGAATGTCAAATAAATACAAACTAAAATAGAATATACTACAAAGAGACGAAGTCTTTCAAAATGTTATCAATTATCAAAGTTGTTTAGCAACTAGCTAAGAAACGTCTAGGGGTGATTCGTCAAGACCAACGCCCGCTAGCTCACACCCGAACCCAAAATACAACAAGCAAAATCCATCCAAGCAAGCAACATGTTCATCCATGAAAAACATGAACGCCACAGTTAATGGGGAGTAACTCTGGGTTCTCCCAGCCATATCACAAATAACGAACTTAAACAGAATACATAAGTAGAAGCATGCATATATAAATATAAATGTGAATTACGAAAAGGATAAATAGGCATTTCAATAATTAAGATATAGGTACACGAAGTACAAAACCGTAACCATCATATTATAGATAGACTCGGGGAAGACAGACTTAGGCAACCATACACTTACTAGGGCTTGCATCTCACCGTTAGCAGCATAACCTTAATAAGATTGAGACTCGACAAACAAACCACGCCAAGTAATCCAAAGATCACAAATAATCAATCATATAATCATCCATCCAAACGTACGAATACGTTGACAACATCTCTCACGGTAAATGACCCGCACTAGCACCGTGTACAAGGCAAGTATGATTAAAATCGCATCCACGGGATAAACATTTCCCTGAACGTATACACGATTAACATTTCGTATATGTAGACTAATTTCCTCCTTGTAGAACGACGATAATAATACGGTCCTAGTCTAAACCTGGCCAGACTCTCGGAATCACATTTTCCGATTCGACATGCGATAAATATTTCGCATCCAAGACTCGGTCAATCATAGAAGCCGAGTACCCCAAATTCGGTCAACCTTCACGAAAAAGGCGGAAAAGAGCACAAGCATCATAACAAGCGGTACGCTACATGCAATGACACCACCTCGCAAATATACAACATTTGACGGCCGGGTCGATCAACGCAAAGCGTTCGCCTCCCAAAAACGTTGTCATATGCCCACTAAAACATGCAATTAAGCAATAAGGATACACTCCTCGTTCCGACATTCCAGCCTTACGAGCGAGGAGGTAACCGGGGAATGAGAGTTCATAGCACATAACAATTAGTGCTCAAATCATAACATATGTAAAACGACTCAAAGGGGAATATATGAAAACCCGTCACAAAACATGAGAATAGGGAATTATATAAATTTAACTATGATAAAAATGAATCAATACATGATACATAAGCATTAGAACAAGTTTATGAAGCATAATAAATAAGAAACATTGATCCCCTCTCAAAACAACATGTTTGGAAACCAACTAAAACAAGGGTCCACTTCAAACGGTCATAACTAGAGTTCTAGACATGAAAATGCAGAAATTCCAAGTGGAGAAGATATCTTATCCTCTTACGGTTCCAACGGTAGGTCACAAGCCCAAAACAAGAAAGTAACAAAGGAGATATGATCATTTTACGAAAATGAGTCAGTGTAGTGAGTCCCAGCCGGTCAGGGGGACCGGCAGCCGGGTATCCGGCTGGGACATTATCAACAAACGAAATCATCCAAAAATACAGCGTGTTCCCAGCCGGTCAGGGGGACCGGCAGCCGGGCACCCGGCTGGGAACAACACTACACCAAAAATTCTCGGAAAAGTCAGCCGTGTTCCCAGCCGGTCAGGGGGACCGGCGGCCGGGCACCCGGTTGGGAACACATTCACCCGAGAACAAAAAGCTTTAACATCCATTTTCAATAATCATCAATAACTATTATCAACTATCAATAATCATCAACAATTATCAACAAACAACAACCATCATCAACAAACACAAATTCTATGAATATTCATTCTATTCTAAATACATTTACTAACATCAAAAACACATAAAAACACATATTGATATCGAGTAACCCTTCACCGTTACCTTTATGCATCTTTAATCGATTTCTAAGTCTTCCTCCACTAGATAGTAATCTTTGTCGGGGTCTTGAAGGTCTCCACCTATAAAAGACGACAAAAGATGAATATAATTTACCTTTGAGAAAGACGGATAAATTGAAAAGTGAGAAAGACAGTAATTTTATTACCAATTAAGATAGAGGACGATGAGAGGGAAAGATTAAGACGAAAATTAGCGGATTTGAGCAAGGGATGGGATGAAGGAGTAGTGTTAATCTTGAGCTTGATCAAAAATGGAGCTTAGGTTTTTGTGGTTACTTGTTGGGGAAGAAGGAGTAAGTGGAAAATGAGGGAGTTAGGGTTTAGGGGATATAAGGTGACTGAGTGGAAAAACATGGAAAAAGCTCATAAGCGCCTTAAGGCGTAACTCACTCGGAATTTCGAGTAAAGTCCGAAAACGAACTCGGATTTTCTAAATTAGACACGGGAAATTAAATTCTAGACTAAATCTAAAATTTCGGTGAAAAGTATCCGTATAATATTTTTAAAATATAAATAGGGTACATTTGCGGGTGTTACACACCTATAGTATACATCTTGCTAAGTAAAATTTTACAAAAAATGATAATTTTAAAACGATAAAGGCTACACTAATAAAATAGACTTGTTTGGTAGCTTATGTACTAGTTAATTGAATGTGAAATTATTTCATACCACTTTACAGATACTATTTGTATAAGTCGTACGAGACTTAATATGTTTTAGATTCATGATTTATTTTTAACGAAAATGTTTTATGGGGAGAAAGGTAATTTGACGGGTTAGCGGGTCTCCGCGGGGCGGGGGCGGGTTTGAAAAGTTCAACCCGCACGGGTCGTGGGGCGGGTGTGGGTACGCTTTATAGTTCGCAGATGTGGGTGCGGGTTACCCATCCTCGACACCCACCCCGCCCCATTGACATCCCTAGGTCAAGGAGGTTGGATTGCTATTAAACTTGACATCGAAAAAGCTTATGATAGACTAGAATGAGAATATATTGAGAAAACGTTTTCCCAATTGGGATTTAGCCCTGTCTGGATTGGGTTGATAATGGAATGTATAAAATCAGTTTCTTTTTCTGTACTTGTCAATGGATCCCCTGGGGAGGTTTTTTTCCCGTGCAAAGGAATTCGGCAATTGGACCCATTTTCGCCTTATATTTTTATTATTTGCGCTGAATTGCTTGCTCGAACGCTTCTGCTTAAGAGTGAGGATAGAAAGAGTGGAATAGGGGTCAATATAGACTATGGAATTCCCAGAGTGCCTTTTATAACCTTTGCGGATGATACGATTATTTTTGCTAAAGCTTCTTTGGATAGTTGTAGAAGTATTAAAGTCATTGTAGACAACTTCTGTCTTATGTCAAGACAACAGGTTAATTATGATAAATCTTCTTTTCAATGCACTAAAAATATAGATCGGTCTCTTAGAGTCTTCTTTCGTGGTGTTCTTGGTATGAAAGAAGGTATTTATTTGGGAAAACACTAGGGTTGTCCTATTATTGATAGTAGAGTGACAAAAAAAACACTTTTGTTGATATCATTAACAACACGAGTAATCAATTGTCGAGATGGAAAGCTTATTATATTTCCCAAGCGGGAAGACTTGTGCTTCTTAAAGCTAATCTGGCGTCTAAGGCAAATTTCCAAATGCAAATTCACAAAGACATTGATAAAATTTGTAGAAATTTCTTGTGGAACAAAAAACATGACTGCATGTGACACCCTCAAATTTGCGGAAAAAAAAAAATTAATTTAAATAAATAAACAAAGGTGTCATAAATAAAAAGGTTCAACAAAAAGGAAATAATATTATACAAAAGAAATATCCAAAACGGGAGACATATTTCCCGTATAAATACGTAAATAAAAGAGTGTATAATAATATACAATCCTAAGAACCGAATATAGGTCCAAGGTAAATACTTCGCTCGCTAGCTCGTCAATGTACCCAAAGTATGCATCACGAACCTGCCAACCGTATTTAATATAAACACGGAAGCCACAGTCAGTGGGGAGTAACTCCGAGTTCTCCCAGCCACGAAATGTCGAGTTTAATTAAACATGAATAACATAAAAGCAATGTATATGGAAAATACAAAACCGTAACATATACGATATGCTTATCATGTTATGAAACAAATAACTAACATATAACCTAGCATATGAAGGCTAAGCTACTCATGCAAACTATCATGTGAATCAGTTAACAACCGGTAATCCAAACTCTATCAACCTTAGCCGGCTTGCATCTCCCCTTCTAAGTTCATACAGAAATCATCAAACATGAAAGACCAATACGTCTAGAAACAGGCATAAGTTCTTAGTACAGTCAATAGTCGACTTCTGTAACTCGAGGCTATACCACAAGGTAGGAAAACATCCTAGTCCTAGACTGATCAGAACTAGCGACAACAGCTAACCCATTCCCTGTCTCATTACCAACAGTACATGAGAATCTCTACTAGGCGACCCCCTAAGCAGAGTTGGCAAGTACTTAAGCTGGCTCCATTCCCAAAGTGGAAGCAATTAGGCAGCCATGCCCCCGGCTTGGTATCAAAAGGCCCAAGTCAGTGACAAAAAAGCTATCAAGCTGTGAACTCCATATGCTCGTTAAAGATAGTAAGGCCTATCGATGTCATGGTCCAAGATACTCATTTAGAATTAGAATGGTCAAGACGCCATATAATCATAATTCTCTATGGGTACTTAGTCAACACGACACCAACCAATAATCAAACACAGTAACGGGAAAACCTTTCCTATCATGGACTAATTTGCATACAAATCATA
>JAIUZE010026086.1:0-10543 GCA_022085475.1 Heliosperma pusillum | reverse complement strand
ACCCATTCCTCGTCCCATGACATAACCGTACATGAGAAACTCTACTAGGCGACCCCCTAAGCAGAGATGGCTCGTACTTAAGCTGGCTCCATTCCCAAAGTGGAAGCAATTAGGCAGCCATGCCCCCGGCTTGGTATCAAAAGGCCCAAGTCAGTGACACAAAAGCTATCAAGCTGTAAACTCCATATGCTCGTTAAAGATAGTAAGGCCTATCGATGTCATGGTCCAAGATACTCATTTAGAATTAGAATGGTCAAGACGCAATATAATCATAATTCTCTATGGGTACTTAGTCAACACGACATACATCATACAATTACACAGTCACGGGAAAAACTTCCTATCATGTGACTAATTGCATATACATCATATTCAAATATCATATCGCCTCATATCTACTAAGGCTCATTCATTCATTCATTAAATAAAAACCTTACCTGAAGACAAATCCCCGACCCGAGTCCCGCGACGGGTCATCAGTCAAAACGGGGCTGACTAGATCTTAGTTTGACCAAACCCGTTTGGTCAAACCGGCTAGAAACAGAGTCTTTACCATATAGATTTGAACATAAAATCATCATATTCATTTCATGCTATTTTATTCCAACATCTAACATGTGAATTATTAAATCTTACGAAAACCCGCTTGACTTAAAGGATATCATATTAAACTACAATCTCATATTATAATTTCTAACATGTGAGAAATAATAACATTATGAAAACCTTTTTAATTAAATAATTTACTTATTAAAATTTCCCACTTGCTAAATATTACAAAACACGATAAAATAACAATACTCAAAAAAACGTCATAAGTCCAAAGGGACCCACGGTTCATTTTGGACCGGTTTTGGTTATCTTTTCTAAAAAACCGTTTCTTAATATTTCCCGCATGCTTAACATATTTAAAACCCGTCAAAACAACAACAAAACAATCAAGTATCGACAAAACCCAAAGAACCAAAACACGGACCAACCAGACCGGCTGGACCGGGTCTGAACCGGCCTGAACCGGCCTGGTTTGGCCCGGTTTTCCAGCCACCAAAACAGCCACCCTACGGCCACCACCAACATCACTCTAAATTATTTCTAACATGTTTTAATTAACAACATCCATTTTAAACAACCAATTCATCCATCATGCATACAAAAATCATGATTATGAACAATTCATCAAATATGTCAAGAACACTAAACATGTTAAAAATTCATACAACATAATAAAAATAACAACTTATCATGTTACTACTTAAAAATCGTAAATAACAAAACATAAGTAAAAGTATGTAACATTAATTCGTCGAGTAACTCGGAATCGTTACCTTAGCTAGCACAAAATCAATTAGCACCAAAATAAGAAGTAAAAACCCGTCTACTAATCTTCACCCAAAATATACGAGTCACCAAACTCGTCTTCAAAATCTTCCCCTTATAAGAAATGACAAGAATAATATTGTTAGAATTAAAACTTGATTTTCCAGAATTAAAGTGTTGAAAACGATTTTGTCGGAATTGAAAATAAACCGTACTTGAAGATGGAGAGCGAAGAGGAGATTCTAGAAATATAAGTTAGGACGGATTCGAATAAGAAATGAAGGTTTTGTGACGATTTTGCTCAAGAACGACGAAGAACGACGAAGAACGACGAAGAACGATGAAGAACGATTTAAGAAAGTATTAATTAGATCTTAAGTTGATTTAGTGTAAAATGAAAAGATAGTTAGTGAGTAAGTGTGGTGTGAGCCGTGTACATATAGAAGGATTATGGAGTCGGGTTTTGAAATTGTTGTTACGGGATTGACTCGGGTTTTATAATTATATTAAGGTAATTAATTAGATATTATTAGGTTTAATAATAGTTTATTGAAATATCTAGATATTAATTAGATATTATGTTATTGTAATCAAAAGAAAGGAAAATATCTAGTCCTATTAGAGGGCAAAGGAGTCGTGTGGTGATAGTCGGGTCTGTTTTGTAAACGATTTGCGTAATTTTCGTTGACGGATCGATAAAGTTACAAATATCTTAGATATTCGTATTAGTTTAATTGAAAGAATGAAAATATCCAAAGTGAGTGGAAAAAGATGACATGGGGCGTGTGACTCATGCCAAAGTCGGGTTTCGGGTTTGTTTCGGGATTTTAAATGACTCGGCCGAATAGTTAAATGATGTTCGGGATTAAAACGTAAAAGCTATTCTTTAATTCCGAATAAATTCAAAATAATTATATTAAATTATCATAAATCAAAATAAATCTTAATAAAAATAAAGTAAATTTATTATTTTTAAAAATATAATTTTGGTCTTTAAATTTACGAGGTGAGTCGGAGAAGTCAACGAAAGTCAAAGTCGACTTAAAAGTCAAGAAAAGTCAAAAATGACTTAAAGTCAAGAAAAGTTTATGACGACTTAAAAGTCTAGAAAAGTCAATGACGACTTTAAAAAGTCAAGAAAAGTAAAGACGACTTAAAAGTCAAGAAAAGTCAAAGATGACTTAAAACGGGATTCTCATGAAATCTCGCAGAAATTCCAAATACGAACTCGGAATTTCCAAATACGCCTCGAAACAATAAATTCTATTTTAAAACTTAACTTTGCTGAAAAGTATTCATAAAACATTTTTACTAGAAAAATTGGGTACTTTTCGGGTTGTTAGAAAGCTTCCTTAGGTCTTCAACCATGGGTGGCTACCTTAGCTTCCCTTGAAGTGCCTTCTTAGGCTTGCTTGCCCTTTCCCTTATCCTTGCTAGCAATCCCTAATTACAATAAAAAGGATAAGAATCACAACTTGTATCTTATACCAAAGTTGAGATTATGACATAAATGATAGGGATGAAAAATTACCAACTGAAACAATCTTTTCAGCTTTGATATCTCCTAGATATTTAGGGCAATTCCTCTTCCAATGCCCTATGCCATTACAATAATGACACTTGTCCTCGGTTGAGGCACCTTTTTTGGGCTTGGGTGAGCTATTCTCAATAGCTTTTCCTTTGCCTTTGTAGGTGGAGGGCTTCTTCCCTTAACTACCACCTTTCTTGAACTTCCCCTTACTCTTATTATTAATATGGAGCACATCCTTGGAGGTGCTAACATTTAGCCCCATGTCTCTCTCAGCTTGCACAAGCATCTTGTGCAATTCATGAAGAGAGATTTTCATGTTTTGCATATTGTAGTTTACCCTAAACTACACATATGCCTTGATTTTCCCCAAAGAATGAAGTACTCGATCAATAACGAGTTGTTCGGGAATGTCAACCCCTTGCATTTTGAGAGTCTCGACATGCTCAATCAACTTGAGTACATGAGGGCTAACTTTTGGCCCTCTTTAAGATTCATGTCGAAAAACGCAGAAGCCGTCTCATATTATATGATCCTAGGAGCTTGTAAAAACATGGTCACAAGCTTGACATAGATCTCATAGGCCGTGCTCATCTTTATGGCACTCCTTTGGAGATCGGCCTCCATCGAGAAGATAAATACATTTTTGATCGCGGCGGACTACTTATGGTAATCCTCATAGGCTTGCCTTCCGCCGGCGGTTGACCTTTCGTTAGGTGCGGTGGGAGCGGCCTCGGCAAGGTAACGAAGCTTGTCGTCACCCTCCGTGGCCAAGCAGAGTTGCGCATCCCAATCGGCAAAATGTGCGCCATTCTTTTCTAACTTGCATCGATCCATGAAGGATCGAAGCCATGAGACATTCGTGAGAGTTGGAGCATTGGTGGTGGTGGATGAATTAGCATTTGCCATTGCGAATAAACAATATTAACTACAAATTTTTAGACATAAAGGAAATGTCAATATTTATCATTTTAAATACTTGTAAACATTTTAAACAAGTTTTAACATTTAAATAGTGACCTCTACCCAACTATTATAAATGATTCTGAGATCCAAATTCATATCAACTTCGGCACGGTGATGTGCGTATTCCATATGCACATTTGCCTACACATTTACCCCATTTGTGCATCATAGGTAGCTCATTTGAGCTCTTTTCTAGTCGTATTCCTCTCGTTTGCTACTTTGGTATGTTTCATGTCTATATTGCAGAGTTAACGCCCTTTATGGGTGATTTGAAAGCATTTTGGCTAAACACGAGGAATAAAGGATCAAGAACCAACCTTTCACCAACTCACGCAATCGATTCTGGATGAAAAGGAAGTAAAACAAGGCTCAAATACATGTCATACCGATTGGGCCAGCTATAATGAAGAAGCAACATCGAGCTCAGACAAATCAAGATTATGATTTGAGACCCTCCTTCACTAGGGTCATCTTTGAGAGGCCATATCTTGAGTTCTAGACATTGGAACGAGGCGATTCAAGATGCCACGGAAAGATCTTCTTCTTATCTTCGAAACGCAACCGAAAACGCCTCATTTGACCAAGTAATGAAGAAATGGCGGGCGTTTGAAGTTCAGTGCGCTGTGCAGGAATTCTCACCGATCGACCTCCTGCCTTTGACGATCGGTTTATACTCTTCACCGATCGGTGGTGGGGTTGTAACACCAAGAACGATCGGTAAGGTGCTTAGACCGATCGGTGGAAGTGTTAGCATGATCATCGGACACCCTCAAGACCCAAGAACGATCGGTGAAGCACCAATGCCGATCGGATGGAGCAACCAAGACCAAAAGATGAGTCCAATTAGCATGATGCCGATCGGCCCATCACTTATGCCGATCGGTGCCTTCACCAAAGATCCAAGATTGAGCTCAAGACTCTAAGGTCCACCATGGACCGATCCAATACGCAAGCCCAGCTTCAGCTACAGGCCCAAGACTCAATTCTGGAGGCCAAAAACCTAACCCTAGACCTAAAGGAGGGTTATAAGTGGGAGAAGCAGTGGATCTCGAAAGGGGATCTCACCACGACAGCACAGATCCCTTGTCACGGATCTAAAGCAATTTCCCATTTTTCATTTATGTAATTCCATTTCATTTAGAAGTAATTTCGTTTTCGTTTTCGATCATTTACAACACTATACCGATCGGCATAGCCTTATAACGATCGGCATCCTCCTTGTTTTTGCCCTAATTCAGGTTCTGATTCAGTTTTATTTCGTTTTCTGTCATTTTCGTTCATGTTTGTACGTTTCTCGACCATGAATCTTGCCACACCATTGGTTAGGAGGCCGGACAAGCAACTTTCTGACCCTTTAGGCTGTTTAGACCTTGGCTGACCTATCCCGTTGATACATAGTGATCCCGTTTCTGCCCTAGTTTTTCCTTCATCTGATTTTCGTACCCTTTATATTGCATTTTGATTATTGCTTTTGTTTGTTATCCCCCTTTCTCAACCTCTCAAACTATTAAAACCTGTTACTTGGCAGAACTGAACTTGACCCTAGATTTGATTAGATCAACCGCCTCCCTGTGATCGATCCGGACTTATCACTAGCTGCCCTAGTTAGTTTTAGTTTGGACCTATAAATTATTGTTTGATATCGGATTTATAACGACATAAATCTCGCTTATCAAAATGGCGCCGTTGCCGGGCAGGCGATTTTCTGATTAATTTGGTGTTTCTTTTCTGTTCGAATTGAAATCTGTGAAATTTTGCCCTTAGACCGATCGGTACATACCCCCACCGATCGGTTTTGCCTTGTTTTCTGATTTGTCTTGCCAGTGTTTATGCGCAGGAGAAACTCTGCTGCCCTGCTGAACTTCGATCCTGAACCAGAAAGATTACTGCGCAGAAATCGAAGGCTAGCTGACAACGAAAGCACATAAACACCCACAATAACACCTACATCCTCACCATCACCTACAATTTCACCAACATCAACCCCATCCACATCACCAAGAAAAACCATGCCTAGACTAGCTGACGAAGCCGTGCCCTCGGCTGAGCAAGTTCCTACAGGGACTCTCAAACCGAACCTCACAGCCACAAACTTTAAAATTGACCCATCCTTCTACAACCTCATCCACAAAGAACAATTTGGTGGTGCGCTATCCGAAGACCCGGCGCGCCACATCAACCGATTTTGTGACCTTTGCCAATTGATCACCCACGAAGGGGTGACACAAGATCAACTCCGGAGGATGATGTTCGCTCATTCATTAAGGGACAAAGCATCATCTTGGCTGGAAACCTTGCCGGTCGCAACTAGCAATACATGGGCCACCCTAGTCCTTGCTTTCTACAGGAAGTTTTTCCCGCCGGAGAGGACGCCAACCTAAGGATGCAAATCACCGGGTTTAGACAGCGCCTCAATGAGAATCTCTACGATGCTTGGGAGAGGTTCAAAACCCTGGAGAAGCAATGCCCACATCATGGGTTTGGAGAAGGGTTCATGGCCATGACATTTTACAACGCTCTAATGCCGGACTCAAGGAGGATATTGGATTCTGCGGCAAATGGGATGTTCTCTAACGTGGAAGTAGCTGAGGCTCGTGAGTTGATAGAGACTATGGCTAGCCATAGTATCCAATATGGCCAATCTTCTACTACTTTGGCTGCTATAGGCACTGAAGGTCATTTTCAACCGAGTATGACAGCCCAAATCGAGGATCTTAAAGCCCAGTTGGCCAGTTTGAAGGTCAACACAGCCCCGACGATTTCTCCACCGATCGGCCCTATACCCTCACCGATCGGTGCCCTCCAACAACAATACACTCTGGACAATTTTGGGTACCCAGGGGTAGTAGAACAGGTTGCTGCTTATCAGAACTATCAGCAGCAGAACTTCAACCAGCAGTACAACAGGCCAAACCCTCAGTACCAGCATCCACCGATCGTCCAACCATCTCAACCGATCAGTCAAGTTCCATACCAGCAACAAAACAGACCTCAACCCTTCAAGCCTCCTACATTCACAGATATGAACGATTTGAGGATGATGCTGATGGGAATGCAGAAAAGCCACGAGCACCTCATTGCTCAAGTGGCTAAAATGGACCAAGAAAAGGCGGGGGCTATTAAGAACTTGGAGATTCAGATAGCTCAACTAGCTGCCTCACAAGCTCAAAGGCAGCAAGGCCACCTCCCATCTCAGCCTAGCAAAACCACCGATCATGTCCCCCATGTGAATGCCATAACATTGAGGAGTGGGACCACCTATGAGGCTGAGGACAGAGCAGTAAGTTCTGAGAAGAATGCTGAGAGGTCTGAGAAGCAGAAAAACGAAGAAAATGGCCAGAATATCACTCCCACCGATCGGCCCATCCCCTATACCGATCGGTCTGAACTTTTCAAAGCTTCTGGGAATGATGATGAAGCTGGTTTGGGGAAAGGGAAGCAGGCAGAAGAAGCTGGGATGAAGATTAAGCTTCCCTTCCCTGGTCGTCGTAAGAAGAAATCCCCCTACGAGGAACAATTCGGTAAGTTCAAAGAGGTACTTACTAAACTTGACATCACTATTCCATTTCGAGATTTAGTTTTGCAAGTACCCTCTTATACTAAATTCCTAAAAGACATCTTAACCCGGAAAAAGACCCTCCCCAAGGTTGAGACCGTCGCTTTTACAGAAAGGTGTAGTGCACCTCGACAAAGTGACTCTCCACCTAAGCTTGTTGATCCCGGTAGCTTCAGTATCCCTTGCGTCATAGGCAAAATTAACATCGAAAACGCCTTATGTGACCTAGGAGCTAGTGTTAGTGTCCTACCCTTATCCTTAGCTATGAAGATGGGCTTGACCCAATGGCAAGAGCTCGAATATGACAGTCCAAATGGCGGATAGGACCACTTCACGACCTTTGGGTTTACTTGAGGATGTCCCGGTTAAGATGGGTGGGTTTTACATACCGGTCGATTTCGTAGTGTTAGACATACCTGAAAATGCCGACATCCCTATCATCTTCGGGAGACCTTTTCTACACACTACAGGTGCTATAATTGATGTTGCTAAGAGGACCTTGACTTTTAAGGTGGGGGGTGAACTTCTAGTGTTTAAACCTTATGATACACCCCGCTCTCCCTTAGTTGTAAAGACGAATTCGATCATTAGAGACCAGAAACGGCCATTAAAGGACCCCACCTACCAGTTTGGAGACCTCACCTGTCAGTCTGCAGTACCCACCGATCGGCCTCACACCCTTGCCGATCGGCATCCACCCCCCACAGAGCTCCATGATCATCCCCTGCCCCAGATTGTTAGTTCTGCCCTTCCCCTGTCTCCTGCTAGTGTTGATGCTATGAGTTCTGCCTGTTCTGTTAATGTTATATCTCCGTCTCACATCTTTGGAGACACCTTGGAGACTTTTCAACCTTTGGATGCAGGAATTTATGACTCACGTGATTGGCGAGGCCATCCGAGATCAACCGGGCACGGAGATTCGCCCCTTGCCGGTCTGCCGAGGGTACTATGGCCCAACCATCCTCCTGTGGATGCTCGTGCTGTTTGGAGGCCAAGAGAGGCCTGTGCTGATGACATTCCCTACACTTGATCCGAAGCTAAACAAGGTCGTGCGGGACCTAACTGAAACCAGCGCTTCCGGGAGGCAACCCGTTGTTATTTGCTTTTCGTTTTTGGAACAATCTTATTTCAGTTGTTATAGTTAGACAATTTTTGCTTTCGTTTTGAGACATTTTAAGACATTTGTGAGTGATGTGAGAGAGCGTTTCCTATAGTTCTCCTGTTTTGTCTGTCTTATATGTTTGCAGTTGAGGAGAACTGGTGCAGAACAGAGCTCACCGATCAGAGAGATGACCTCCACCGATCACAAAAGGAAGTCTACCGATGGTGGACTGCTCTCTACCGATCAAACTGCTGATTCCACCGATCGGTGACCACATGATGATCAGCCCTGCCAGCCAATGTTCATGCAACTACAAAAAAGATTCTTCGATGCTGGTTTGGGGAGGTTAACCATCTGCTCTTACATGGTATACACTTTGCACTCTTTGCTTTCTTTATTCCCGCCCCCATGACTTGTCTTGTGACCCGCCCTGAGTGGTCGCAATGAGGACATTGCTCAATTTGGTTTGGGGAGGGGGACAGTTGTCCATGTTGCTTTTGGTCTTGTTTTGTGGATTGAGATGTGCTTAATGTCTATTTTGCTCTTACACTTAGCTCTACTTTTCGTGACATTGGCTTGAACTCTTATGGTAGGACATCTAGAGATTAGATTGGATTAACTAGTCGAACATGCTTGATTGATATGCTTGATGTGAGTCAACTTTGCATCGAAATAATTCTCAATGTCGTATTGTAAATCTTAGCTCGTATGCTCTTGCATTGTCTCATTGTGTGACTTAGTAGCTCAATTTATTTTCCGAGGGTATGCACTTAAGTCCTGCGGGACCGGGTACCCACAAAAATTGAACTCCACATGGCCAAAACAGCCTCTTTTATCCCTTTAGACTTAGGTCCTTGTTCTTGAGCCCGCATTGCTTTATAATAACCTTGGTTACAACCCGAATACTCAAACTACATGCCATATACTCACCCACCTTGACTGTTGGTTGCGTGTAAGGACAAGGAGTACTGTAACTATGCTGAATGAGACTTAAATGTGCGTAAAGTGATAAGTCTGTCTGGGAAATGCTATCAGAACCGATCGGTTTGATGTGAAACCGATCGGTCTGCTCATCAAAAGTGGAAGTTTTGCTAAAAACCTGGTGTGAAAAGGCACTAAGGAGTCAATTTTGCTAAGGCGCTGAGAATCAAATGAACAAATGAAGTCATAAGAAGCCAAACTAATCATAAGAGAAGAAATTATGGGTAAATCCTATAAGTGCTGAACAAGAAGCTGGGATGATGTTAATGAATGTTGTGAATGGGTAACATTTGAAGAAATAGTCCAAGTGGTCACGCAGCCACTAGTCACTAATGAGCCACACATGCCCAAACGCGTTAGCACGCAGCCACCTTCCACCTTGAACTTCAGCCCCGTTACGCCTTGTGCCCCGCATACCTTGAGAACATATAGTATCTTGAGTACTACTTCATTGATTTGAGTCATGCTGTTGAAAATGCTTGTTGAGTCTTTATTTTTGAGCTTGATTGCAAGGTCTTGAGTATTCATGAAGAGCATTGACTGTTAGGCTAGATGAGACTTGTTTTGAAGGTCGACTCTCACGCGTATGTTCCTGCTGCACTTGTAATGGCCATTGTTCACACTAGTTTGAGTAAATGTGTCTTGAGCTATGATCTCGATCCATGCTTGTCTCTATTGCTTTACTTGAGGACAAGTAAAGGTTTAGTTTGGGGAGATTTGATGTGCGTATTCCATATGCACATTTGCCTACACATTTACCCCATTTGTGCATCATAGGTAGCTCCTTTGAGCTCTTTTCTAGTCGTATTCCTCTCGTTTGCTACTTTGGTATGTTTCATGTCTATTTTGCAGAGTTCACGCCCTTTATGGGTGATTTGAAAGCATTTTTGGCTAAACACGAGGAATAAAGGATCAAGAACCAACCTTTCAGCAACTCACGCAATCGATTCTGGATGAAAAGGAAGTAAAACAAGGCTCAAATACATGTCATACCGATTGGGCCAGCTATAATGAAGAAGCAACATCGAGCTCAAACAAATCAAGATTATGATGTGAGACCCTCCTTCACTAGGGTCATCTTTGAGAGGCCATA
>JAIUZE010026084.1:0-16296 GCA_022085475.1 Heliosperma pusillum | reverse complement strand
CCACTGACTGTGGCATTCATGTTTTTTCATGGATGAACAGGTTTCTTGCTTGGATGATTTTTGGATGTGACATTTTGGGGTTCGGGTGTGAGCTAGCGGGCGTTGTCCCTGGAAGTTCACCTCTAGACGATAATAGCTAGTTTTGGATAAACACTTGTTCTTTGTTAACATTTTAAGAGGCCTCGTCTCTTTATTGTATATTCCGTACTTAGTTTGTAATATTTTGACACACCTCGTGTTATATATATCTTGCATGTTTAAAGGTTTTTAAAATACCGTATTTCCGCATCTCTTTTCACATGCTTGTATGTTTTATCTTTCCGCATTCGCGAGGGTTGTCACAGGTTTAAACGAAGATTGCAATCAAAATGCTACCGTATAAAATAATGGAAACCTTTTCCAAGATTGAACGGATTTACAAGTTCATAGAATGATAAAATATTTGTCATTTGCGCGTATAAAATAAATATCAACGGAAAATACACATTCATTGCTTAAATATAATTTACTTGTAAAACAATTTTAACAAGTCACTCATATAATGACCCCTCACGAAATTATATAAGTGATTACAAGACCCATCTTTAGACAAAAATAGTCATCGTATGCTACCTTTATCTAGAAATGGTAAGTCAATACTTGACTAATTCCACCCTTAGAACTCTTGGTTGACGGATTTCAACTAAATTCATCTCCTAGTCCCAAGATAACGCTTATCTCGTTAAGTCCAATCCAATTTTGGCTTGTGATCGCATCACCCTACTTACCCTAGGTAAATAGGGACCCACGAGCGTGGTAGCCCTAATGAACACGGGTTCATAGGTGCTTCAATTGGTAGGCTAAATCTCAATTTTTTAAGTTATGTGAGAGGTCTTGTCAATTTTGTTATTAATTCCCTATAAGCGAACTAAGTCGGTGAATTTTGAATAACTTTGAATTGACAATCGAGAAATAAAAATGCATGTTGGCGATTTTGGCATGAGCGGAAAACATAAAGCAAGCAAATAATAAATCCTAGTATGGCCATCTAGCTAATCCAATTAACTAGACAATTACAAAATCGGAAACCAACTCCTTGCCCCTTGCCTCTTCTCGGTACATGCTCCAAAAAGGCACCGACTTTTGGAACACCGACTTCGGGAATCTCCGTCTTCATAATAATTAATTACAAAAGATACAAATAAAATTCCTATTATACATTTGATCTAGAAAATGAAATTAAATTATTACAAACGGCGATATGAGATCGCAAATAAAATTACAACCGAATCGGTATTCCGTTACATTACGGGTAACACCAATTAAAATAATCTAGGCCATACTAGGTACAACTTGCATTAAAAATTAAATAAATGACATTCATTCATTTAACCACAATAACATAAATAAAATGCTAAAAAAAATATATATGCCAAAATCGCCCTTGATACTTATCATGCTCATTCTAGCTCGGTTTTATGGATTTTATCGATTTTTAACCATTAAAAATCAATAATCAACACTTAAATCGTATTTAAGCTCAAACTAATTATCTAAACTGATTTAGAACTCAAAATTAGTCCCCACTAACTTTGTTTGTATTTAATTAATTTGAATTAATCGTATTTGCTAAATATAAAAGTTTAATCATACCATTTATGAAGTAAACCCAAAATAAAATATAAAAATCATAACAAATTTGAAACCAAAAATTTTGTACAATCTGGAACATTTCCAGGAACTCTAAAAACCAGAAACATTTGCCCAAAAATTTTGAATAAATTTTATGAACAAATAACTTAATATTCAACGGTTTTATCAAATAAAAACCATTAAATATAGTAAAATAGTGAAACAAATTAAAATATTTCACAAAAATGATATAAATCAGATTATAAAATGTACCAAAAATTTTCAAGACCAGAAAAGGACATTTCAATTTTATGATCATAATAATCTCACTTTATTGACTTTTATCTTATAAAAATCAATCATCATGCAAAACTTAATTAAAGTCACAAAATTTTACATACAGTATTTACAACATGCATTTGAGGTCATATCAAAATTTCATGGCCAGAATCAACATGCAACTATTTTTAGTTAACTTTTAACATAAAATATGCATATTAACATGATTTAAAGGCCATAAATCAAAATAAATAGCCAATTAATCCATAAAATCACCAAATTTGACCACAACCTTTTTTAGGTCAGTAGGTATGCATGCAAATTAAAAATTTCGTGCAAACCAATTTTTTACACAAATTTTCAATTTTACCCAAGTTATCGTATAACTCGATTTTAATGCTTAAAATCGACATGCATGTAACAATTGCGCTCTGATACCACATGAAAGTCCTAGACCTCTAATTAGAATCCTCTAATTAGTTCATTAAATTACATTAACTTAATCATTTAGGATCTAGTTATCATGCATGCAAATATAAAAGCATAAATATAAAGATAAAATGAATTTCCTTACAATGGAAATTTTCGGTCCAATATGGGCACAATAAGAACTCCTTCTTATTGTTCTTGAGCATGTATTTAGTGGATGATCCTCCATAAAATAACCTCCAAAGTTGAAGGTCTCCTTGTTGTTGCACCCAAGATTAAACCCAAATAATCTAAACTTATTATTAACTAGATAATAAGTGAAGATAATTACTACTAATATTATTGTATTACTACTCTAGTAATACTTAGAGAATATTAGTATTTAGGAGAGTTGTAGAGAGAAGAGGTTTTAGTAAGAAGTATGGCAAAAACAAGTGAATGAATTAGTTGAGAAAAATGAGCAACCATCATGCTCTTTAAGGAGCACATGGCCGGCACATCTAACACCAACAAGGGTGATTTTTCTCCTTATTTAATTCACATGCAAAAAGCTTGAGTGTGGGATGGAAATTGATAATGATCATGTGTCATAACATGTCATTATGAAATGGTGGAGTGTAGAATTGGTAGAGTAAAATCACTAATGATTTTATCTACTCAAAACCGGTCCACTTGTGTCCATAATGGACCATTTTGATTTTTGATATTTGTCTCACAAATACTTATTAATCATATGCTTAATTATCTTGTATAATTAAGTGTTAATTTGATCATATAACAATTATATGACTCAAATTAATAAATATATATACTTAACTTTTAAGTGATATTTTACCATTATATCAATATATAATGGTTCCCACAATGTCTAGTTAATTTATTTTACAACTCTTTGTAAATATAATTAACTAATTATCTCTACCTCAAAATATATGCACAACCTCAACTAATTTAATGAATTAACGATTAATCATTAAATTAAATCTTATTTAATCGTATTAAAATAAGACGTAATATTTATTCAGTCAGTTATCGTATAATTGACTAATAAACTTAAGTGGAATGAGTTCCTAACTCAATTTCCAATAAACAACTCTCGTAACTAAACGTACATATCAAATATATGTAATGCTCTAATTAAACTGTATCGTATACAAATAATTAGTATTCTATTTGGGTCTCATCCTATAGGTGTGACCTACAGGGATCAGTTGATTACCGCCGTCATACGACAATAACGTCAAACTCTAGTCAGGCAAGCGTTACCGATTTACGTTAATCAACTGACGTGGAGTATCAAAATATACTAATCATGCCACGTATATTCCAAATGAGATTTATTATATAAATGCACTATTGTGGAGGACACTTACTCCAACATAAGGTTCGATTGGGTTCTCGCCCTAACCTCCCCCTAAACATCCAACATACACACACCAACAATACAAGTCTAAGCTCTCACTCAAACTAGTACTAAAACATGGGAAAGACTCGAATTACTCATTCAAGCATTCCAACAAACACCTTGTGTGCACAAAACAAGTAGACTACCAAAAGACTCAATCTTTATGCCCGATTACCATAATCGACCCATAAACCTACAATAAATCCCCCATCTTACCCTAGCAATACACTACTCACTCATACTAATGAAGGAAAACATTAAAGATGGATACTTTGATATGAAATAAACAAGAGAAGACATATTCAATATGAAAACTAGATAAATAAACAAGAACAAGTAATTAGAAGACAATTAATAAAATAAAGATGAGAAATTGTACCAAACATGTAAGAAAGATTGAAACTTGGATTAATAATCAAATAAGAGTCTCCTCTTGTCTTCAAATTGCAACCCAAATCTTCACTAGTAACTAAGAGAAAGACTAGATCTAACAATAACTAACTAGGAAATTGAGTAATTATCACTAATTAAGAGAGATTAGAGTACTAATTAGGGAGATATTCCTTATTAATTACTAGGGTTCTTGTATCTAGGGTTGTGTCTAGGATGAATTAGGAGGGGGGTATTTATTGGTTGGTAGGATTACGGAGTCAAAAGAAGAAAGAAAGAAGAAAAAAAACAAATTTGCGGACAAGGGGGGTCCCAGCTGGCCGGCCGACCGCTGGTGGCCTGGACCGACTGGCGCCCCCTGGCTTTTCTTCCTCTTTATTTCGCTTCTTTTCTCTTCCTCCCTCTACGGCTGCCCCAGCCGTTCAGGCCGACTACCGGTTGCCTTGGCCGGCTGCGGTTTCTGCTTTTCCTTTGTCTTCTTCCTGCGTCGACTTTTTATGCGCCTTCCCCACCCGGTCCGGCCGGCTGCCGGTGGGCTTGGCCGGCAGGGGCTCCCTGCTTTTCTCTTTCTTTTTGTTCGACAATTAGGGGAGGTTAGGTGGCCAGGCTGGTGGGCCGGCTGCCGGTGCAACATGCCGGGTGGCGCCTCCTCTTTAGTCCTTCCTCTTTCTTCTTTTCTTCTTTGTGTTTAATTTCTCGGTTCTCATCCCGTCTCGTCCTTGTCTTGACATATTTCCTATGAATTGAGACGGAATTAAATAGCATGAGAGTATACGGGATGAGGGCCAAAATACGATAAAACCGACGCTAAGCTAAACTAAATACGCCGAAAAATAAGAGAATAAAGAGGGGAAACGGTCTAAAATAATCGTATATCAACAAATAACGCGGCAGAATACGAAGCTTGCCTTATTGGTTTACCAGCGGCAGTCAGTCTAGGCATTAAGAATCTTTGAGTTCATGGAGATTCCTCCTTGATAATCAACCAGGTCAATAATTTCATGGTCAATAAAACCGACGCTAAGATCTTATCAATATAAGAATTTTGACTCAACGCTAATATCCTTTTAGATTTATCTTCATAAATCCAGATATCTAAAAGATGTATTCTACTTCTCCAAAATATTTCATCATCTAAAATTATCAATATGTCTCCACATATAAGACTGATGCACACCACATTACTCCCACTAAACTTCATGTATAAACATAATTCCTCGAGATATCGAGAAATATTTTACAACATGATTGACACACTAATTCCATCTCTTTAGTGCTTACTTAAGACATCCTCTTAAGCTTGCAAAATTAACTTAGGATAGTTAGGATCTACGAACCCACAGGTGAATATAAAATATACAACCTCTTCTAGAATCGTATTCAAGAAGGTGGTCCTTGAAGTCCAATTGACATCATACTATTATGATATGCTGTAATCGCTAAGTATATTCGAATGGATCGAAGAATTAAGGTTAGTGCAAAAACTCTTTGCGTACCCATTTATCTTTGAAAACATTGTAATGTTTATCCATGCAAATTTCGATCTTTAAAAATCAATTTACATTGAAGAGGTCGTACTTCTTCAAGTAAAATTTATCAGGTCATATACCTGATCATCATGCATGGAGTCCATTACAAATCGTATGACTCTAAGCCATAGCAAGAAGTTGGGACTAAAAACAGTCTTTTATAAGTCACATATTAGAATTCATCACTATTAAGGAGTGATAAAATTCTACCTGACCTCCTAGGTTCCGAAGAAACAACTACTGAACAAGCAATGAGGAAAACTTTTTACGGACCATATGCTCAGTTTGTGGCTCTTGAAACATTTTCTCCCACTCTGTCTTATCAAGAAATAATCGTATTTTGATTGAAAGACAGCATTACGAGTCACAAACGCTTTGTTCTCGTGGTCAATGTGGGATTATTGAGCACTTGTTTCATTCAAATAACTTATAAATTAGGTACGCTACCTACCCATATCGTATATGGAATGACATCAGACTGTTTTAAATGTGTTTTAATATGGTGGGAAAAGAAATAGCAGACAAAAATATTAAGATCCCAAGGTTAGTCAAATGGCTCATTTTGACTTGACAAAGACAAAACCATATCGTATAAGGTTATGTTTCTCTATTCAACAACACCTTATCTAATAATGTGTGTTAGAGAAGTTAACTTGTGAAACCATTTCACCATACTTTTGGTGAAAATCAAAGTCAATACTTAGATATTTATAGTTACGATTTAGTCGTAAGTCCTTGTCTAATACTCTTGGTGATTAACTACTTCACATTGAAGCTCTTTGAACTTTTCAAAGATTTCTCATAGTACCTCATTAAGTAGAATCAAATATAATATCTACTTAAATCGTTGGTAAATAAAGTGAAATAGTCATAACCATCTCTGGTTGTGTTTGTTATTGGACCACGCATATTCTAATGAAATAGGGTCAATAACTCACTAGCTCGATTTCCTTTTAAATAAAAAAGGGCACGAATCATCTTGCCTTGAATACAAGATTCGCACGCACCATAAGATTCAAAATCAGATGGTTTAGGGATAGTTGTCAATACTAGCCTCTTAATGTGCTACACAATCCAGAATTAAGATTAGATTAAGGTCACCAATTTTGAGCCTTTTTTTCAATCTATATGACAAGTAATTTCTAATTTAGGTCAAGAATATAGTTACCTTTGATTGGTATGGGGTATCCATTGAGCAAGTATAGGCATAAATAGATACAACGTTTGTTCCATTCACAAAAGTGAAACACTTGTGTCGTACACTAAAGTGGATACTATATTCTTTATTTAGAGGTCATGTACATAATAACGTTTATTAAGGTATACCTCTAAATCCAAAACTAGATTGATCACATTATAAATTTTATATGTTTCTATAGAAACCCCCTGGCTTTCCTTCCTCTTTATTTCGCTTCTTTTCTCTTCCTCTCTCTACGGCTGCCCCAGCCGGTCAGGCCGACTACCGGTTGCCTTGGTCGGCTGCCGGTTTCTGCTTTTCCTTTGTCTTCTTCCTGCGTCGACTTTTTATGCGCCTTCCCCACCCGGTCCGGCCGGCTGCCGGTGAGCTTGGCCGGCATGGGCTCCCTGCTTTTCTTCTTTCTTTTTGTTCGACAATTGGGGGAGGTTAGGTGGCCAGGCTGGTGGGCCGGCTGCCGGTGCCACATGCCGGGTGGCGCCTTCTCTTTCGTCCTTCAACTTTCTTCTTTTCTTCTTTGTGTTTAATTTCTCGGTTCTCATCTCGTCTCGTCCTTGTCTTGACATATTTCCTATGAATTGAGACGGAATTAAATAGCATGAGAGTATACGGGATGAGGGCCAAAATACGATAAAACCGACGCTAAGCTAAACTAAATACGCCGAAAAATAAGAGAATAAAGAGGGGAAACGGTCTAAAATAATCGTATATCAACAAATAACGCGGCAGAATACGAAGCTTGCCTTATTGGTTTACCAGCGGCAGTCAGTCTAGGCATTAAGAATCTTTGAGTTCATGGAGATTCCTCCTTGATAATCAACCAGGTCAGGGGATCATGGAAAATTCGAAGTGGAAGTCTAACACCCTATCAGGCCAGAATAGTTCAAATTGCCCAATTCTTTGATCAAGTCACTTATCTACATCTACCTCGTGAAAATAATCAATTCGCAGACGTTCTTGCAAAACTTGCAGCCTTGATCAACATGCTAGACCACATGATCGAAATGCCTTTATGCATCGAACGACACTCAGAACGAGCCTATGTGTACCAACTCACAAACGAAGAAGAGAATCTAGTGGAACCTTGATTCCAAACCATTCTTAACTTCAAACTCAACGGTACATACCCACTAGAGTTAGATAAGAGGGGACAACGCGCTATACGGTTACTAGCCTCTCAATACCTCTTTATGTAAGGACATTTGTACAAAAGAACACCTCTTGATATCATCTTGCGTTGCCTTGATCATTCACTGGCATAAAAAGTAATGGAAGAAGTTCATGATGGAGAATGACGTCCTCACATGAGCGGGCCCATGATGGCAAAGAAAATCACACGTCTAGGATATTACTAGACGACTATGGAGTCAGATTGTATTAAATATGTCAAACACTGATAAGTGAATATTTGTATGATTTTAACCCCCAATTTAGCTCGGTTTTGTATGTCATTTGTGCTTTGTTAAGCCATTTTATGAGCTAATATCGTCTTCTAGGCGAATTCCTATGTTCTAAAATGTTTTGTAGGGAAAGTGACGTTTCTACGCCCTTTTTCTATTTTCCCGAGCATTTGCCCAGAACCCGACGATTTGAAGAAGCAAGCTTGACCAAGTGAAAGGCATTTCAAGAAGGTTCACTAATTCGAAAGAGAGAAGGAGTAAAGACAGTTTCGTAGTTGTCGGAAGATCAATCAATTGGACGAAAGAATTCATCGCTTTGCATCAAACCCTATCAACAAACCTGATTGAAGAGGTCAAGGGGGATGATGGAAGTCAAGTCAAAGCAAAGGAAGATGAAACGTTAGTGAAAAGATCCCAGATGTCCACTTACCCGATCGGGTAAGTGTGTACCGGATCGGGTATCCCTGCTGATTCGAGAAAACGGCTTCAACTTCCTATTTTTGTCCTATGTGTTTAATGCTCGACCTCTTCTCCACGAAACCCTAATGCTATATATAGATGCTCCAGCCCCTCTTCTCAAGGCATCCAACACAATCATCCATACAACAATCTTCGTACAAATCCTCTTTAGAATAATCTTTTCTTTTCTCTTTAGTTTAGTCTTTCTAGTTTAGATCATTTTCTTCTTTTGTATTTTGTTCTTAGTTTATTTCTGTCCATTTCATATCAAAACATTAGCTTATATCAATAGGAATTTCAATCTTTGTGATCTATTTTGTTGGGTACAAGAGTTGTAATTCAAGGTACGATTATTCTATGCAAGGGATTTCTTTTATTGTTATCGCTTCCGTTGTTGATCGTCACCTAGGTACTTCTATTATATCCTTTGTTTAATGTCTTTTCTGTTTTCTATTTGATTGTTATCCTCTTTACATATTGTCTTAGATTCATTTTCATGTTGTTATAATCGTAATTTCATTTCTTAGATTGACAAATAGCGTCGTTATTATCGCCACATAGAGAGTCTTAAAACATTGTCAAAAACCAACTAAACATGCCTATCCTAGTTTTCATTGTTAATATCATCTTAGAGATAAACATAATCATGAGTGAGTAGTCACCTTTCTAGGGTGTAGGGTAGCCATGTTAGATTGATTAAAAGATGACAATTGGATAAAAGAAATTATGCCTTTAAAACATTGTGTCTATGCATGTTTGGACTTTAACGATAGTTGACGATTCCTGATCAAAATCATTGACTAGTATGGAATTCTTTTCCAAGGTAGACATACGAGAATTGAATAGACAAAGCATGACATGGTAGATTAAGACCTAGTAAATCGCCTAAATGCCTGCTAGACCATATGATCTATGATTGTAATGAACACATCATTCTTACGAACTCGCAATGAATTATTTGCATATCCTAAATCCAATTTCATCAATATGTCAATCTGCATGTGTGAACCTATTTCCCTAGATGCTTCTCATTATTGTTAATTCATCATTTGCTTTATCGTTTTCATTTTAGTTTGCTTTTATTTTGTTTTTATTTATGTTCTTTATTAGTTTAGAATTCAAAACCTCAAAACCCAGAAAATCATTAGATAAAACGCAA
Source organism: Heliosperma pusillum (assembly GCA_022085475.1). Lineage (NCBI taxonomy): Eukaryota > Viridiplantae > Streptophyta > Magnoliopsida > Caryophyllales > Caryophyllaceae > Heliosperma > Heliosperma pusillum. Next base: position 6,440 of record JAIUZE010026084.1, on the reverse strand, counting down.
TTGTGAGACGATTCACAATCCATAGGAAATATCATCTCCCTGAGGATCGACCCCTACTTCCCTAATTACATTAATTTGTTATTAGCCTAGTCTAGGTAAATTATCTTTGTATTGGGCTTGCGACAGGCCCGATCAAATTTTGGCGCCGTTGCCGGGGAGCACGGTTCAATTTTTTTTTTTCTTGTGATTTTTATCACAATTAGTTTTATCTAGTCTTTAGGAACCCAAATTCCTTTAGACCTCTCTTGATTTTTCATCTTAGCTTTCCAATCTTATGCCCAGATCTTCTAGACTAGGGACCCCTATTCCTTTAGATCCCGAACTAGAAAGAACTATGCGTAGGAAATTAAAGCTATTCCACGAAATTTCAAAAGCTTCTGATATTTCAAGTTTAGATCGTATTCGTGAGAAATACTCGGATATCTTACCTAATCTTGAAGGAGAAGAAGATCCATTCTCATCTCCATTCTCAAAAATCAATCAACCTTCAATCAACACTCCATCTTCATCTTCACAAAAAATGGTTCGACTTTCCGACCATTCCAAACCCACAGCGGATACACTTCCAAGGGGTATCGCTACACCTCAAATTACAGCCCAAAACTTCAAAATCAAACCTGCCTTCATCAATCTAATAGAAAGATATCAATTTGGTGGCAATGCCACAGAAGATCCCAACCTTCATATCCAAAACTTCTGTGACTATTGCTCCACGATTAGACAAACTGGAGTATCCCAAGAGCAGATTAGGGAAATGCTTTTTCTCTTCTCCTTAAGAGGAAAGGCAAAACTCTGGATCAATAGTCTTGACCGAGTTGCCTTAGGAATAGTCGACTGGGATGGTCTAGCTCTTGCTTTCTATCAAAAGTACTTCCCACCAGAACGAACCGCACTCTTACGGAGTCAAATTACTGGATTCCTTCAGAGAGGCGACGAAAGCCTTTATGAGGCATGGGAAAGATACAAAGAATTACAAAGACAATGCCCTCATCATGGCCTTGATTCATGGTTCCTAGCTATCACCTTCTACAACGGTTGTTGTGGCGAATCGCGTCGTATCCTCGACTCCGCTAACAATGGTTGTTTTGATCAAATCGATGTAGAAATAGCTAGTACGACTATCGAGTTAATGGCAATCCACGATTCTCAGTATAGCAACTCGCGTGCTATGCCACTCAAAGCCAAGCAGGATGATTCAAGTAAAGTAGCACTCCTGGAAGCCCAATTAGCCCTTCTGCAGCAACAAGTAAGTAGCTCTTCCCAATCCAAGGAACATATCAACGTCACTAACCACGTAGTGATATGTGAGACATGTGGGGTTGGAGGGCATAGTTTTCAAGAATGTAGAAGTTCAATAGAGCAAGTCAATGCCTATAAAGGATATAGGCAAGGCAATGCTTTCTTAAACTTCTATAATGAAAACACAAAAAACCATCCATTTTTGTCCTACAAAAGCACTAACATTCAAAATACGCAACAACAAATTCAACAACCATTCATACCACACCAACAGAAGCCTTACAATCCACCTGGTTTTCAAAACCAGAGACCTTCATTCCAACGCAACTTCAATCAACCATACCAAAATCAACCTCAACACCAACCATCTCAAATTCAAGGCCAACCTAATGATTCAAGCTTGAGCAAAATTGAATCCATGCTTCTTCAAGTTGTTCCAAGACAAGATTCAATGTTTGCTCAACTTCAAAAGAGTGATCAAGCTCAAAGTGCTGCCATCAAGATGCTTGAAACTCAAATGGCCCAATTGGCTACCTCTAATGCCCAAAGAAAACAAGGTCAACTCCCACCTCATGGTGAGCAACCGAGGGACACCGCAAATGCTATCACCCTTAGGAGTGGTACCACTTATACGGAACCTCAGCAAACCAAAGAACCAACAGTTGAGCCTACACAAGTAGAGAGCCAAAAAGATTCTCAACCATCCGCCGCTAAGGAAGTGGAAGACAAACCTGAAAAGAAGGATGAACCTGAAAAGGAACCCATCAAAATTCAAGTTCCATTTCCCCAACGTTTGAGGAGAAATCATAAGGAAACCCAGTTCAGCAAATTCATGGAAGTAGTCAAAAACCTCCAAGTAACGGTTCCCTTCACTGAATTAATCACTCAAATCCCTTCTTATACGAAATTTATGAAGGATATCTTAACTAAGAAAAGGACTTTAGATGATGTTGAAATCATAGCATTCACCGCTGAATGCACTGCGTTATTACAAAATAAGTCCCCTCCTAAGTTAAAGAATCCTGGTAGTTTCTCTATACCTTGCACTATAGGCACCTACACAATCGATAAAGCTTTATGCGATCTAGTGTAAGCATCATGCCCTATTCCATCTGCGAAAAAAATTGAATATGGGAATTCTCAAATGCACAAGTATCACCCTGCAAATGGAAGATCGTTCTCTAAAACAACCTATGGGAGTTTTAGAAGATGTAGCTGTTAGAGTAGGAAGATTTTTCATTCCAGGCGATTTCATAGTGTTAGATATGGCTGAAGACTCGCAAATCCCTAACATTTTAGGAAGGCCATTTCTACACACTGCGGGAGCAGTAATCGATGTCAAGAATGGAAAATTGACATTAGAAGTAGGTGATGATAAAGTCACCTACAACTTAAACAGTGCAATGAAGAGCCCTATGCTTGAAAAGCCTTGCTGTTTCCTTGACATTGTCGACTCAATCATTGATTAATCTTTGTATCCATCAATAATTGAGGATCCTTTAGAAGCAATTTTATTGTTAGAGGATATCTCTGAGAACGACAATTTTGAGATCAGTGAGCTGGAAAGGGACTTGACTGGAAAAGAGATACCATCTGAAGAAGTTGAGGAGTTCATAAGCTTAATTGATGCTCCTGCCAAGGCTGCCAAGGCAGAAGTACATAAACCCGAACTTAAACCTCTTCCCTCAAATCTAAAATATGCCTTTTTAGATGAATCTGAATATTGCCCAGTCATAGTGAGTGCTCTCCTAGATGAAAATCAGTTAAACTCACTATTGACTGTCTTGAAAAAGCATAAGAAGGCAATAGGTTATAAACTTGAAGATCTCACTGGCATAAGCCCCGACTTTTGCATGCATAGAATCAACTTAGAATAAGGCCAAAAACCTTGTGTTCAAGGTCAACGCCGTCTTAATCCTAACATGCAAGAAGTAGTTAAAGCTGAAGTTATGAAATTGCTCGATGCTGGCATAATCTACGCAATTTCTGACTCGAAATGGGTTAGGCCTATTCAAGTTGTTCCCAATAAAAGAGGAACAACAGTAGTCAAGAATGAAAAGAATGAGCTCATCCCCACAAGGATTGTGACGGGATGGTGCATGTGTATTGACTACAGGAAGTTGAATCAATCAACTCAAAAAGATCACTATCCTCTTCCCTTCATTGATCAAATGATAGAGAGGTTAGCTTGCCACAAATATTTCTGCTATCTAGATGGTTACTCAGGATTTTTCCAAATTCCTATCCACCCTGAGGACCACGACAAAACCACCTTCACCTGTCCCTATGGTACTTTTGCTTATCGCCGAATGCCATTTGGCCTGTGTAATGCACCTGCAACTTTCCAGCGTTGCATGACTAGTAACTTTTCAGATTTTGTTGAAACTATCATGGAAGTATTTATGGACGACTTTAGCGTCTATGGCATTTCCTTTGATAATTGTTTAACAAATCTATCAAAAGTTCTAAAACGTTGTGAAGAAGTCGATCTTGTTCTCAATTGGGAAAAGTGTCACTTCATGGTGAATGAAGGTGTAGTTTTAGGACACATCATTTCTGAGAGAGGTATTGAAGTGGATCGAGCTAAGATCCAAGTTATTGAACAGCTGCCACCACCTGCTAATGTAAAAGGAATCAGGAGTTTCCTTGGCCACGCCGATTTTACCGACGGTTTATAAAATATTTTTCAAAAACAGCCAAGCCCCTGACTGAGCTCCTTTTCAAGGATGCACCTTTTAATTTCTCAAAGGAATGCCTTGAGGCATTCAACCAGATCAAACGTTCTTTAATCACTGCACCTATAATCCAGTCACCTGATTGGAATCTTCCATTTGAACTTATGTGCGATGCGAGTGATTATGCCGTTGGAGTTGTTTTGGGGCAAAGAAAGGAAAAGTTCCTTCATGCAATTTACTATGCTAGTAAAACCTTAGATCCTGCCCAAATCAACTACGCCACCACTGAAAAAGAACTTCTTGTCATTGTGTATGCCTTAGACAAATTCCGTTCTTACCTTATAGGATCAAAAGTCATTGTTTACACTGACCATGCTGCCTTGAAATATCTGTTTTCAAAGAAAGAGGCAAAACCTCGGCTTATCCGATGGATCTTACTCCTTCAAGAATTTGATTTAGAGATCCGGGATAAGAAAGGAGCAGAAAATGTAGTCGCTGACCATCTCTCAAGGATAAGAGTAACTGAAATAGGATTACCAACGCCAATTAATGATTCGTTTGCTGATGATTCATTAATGGCAACTGTTGACTCTTCTCCTTGGTATGCTGATATGGCCAATTTTCGTGTCAGTCGCCAGCTACCTTCTGACCTTTCTTATAATCAAAGAAAGAGATTTTTGCATGATGCAAAATTCTTTGTTTGGGATGACCCTTATCTTTTCAAGCAGTGTTCAGATGGTCTGTATAGACAATGTATCCCTCAGTGGGCAGTTAAAAGGAGTTTTAGAAGGATGCCACTCATCTGCTTATCGTGGTCATCATGGTCCGTCAAAGACCGTAGCCAAAGTCTTACAATCCGGGTTTTTCTGGCCCTCGATGTTTAAAGATTCCAAAGACTTTGTTATGGCTTGTGACGCTTGTCAACGAATGGGTCAAATATCCAAGAGACATGAAATGCCTCAAAACGGCATATTAGAAGTTGAAATATTCGATGTCTGGTGTGACAACCCTCGCGAATGCGGAAATATAAAACATACAAGCATGTGAATTATATAGCGGAAATATGAAGTTTTTAAAAAACTTTTATACATGCAAGATAGAAATACGAGGAAGGTCAGTAATTACAAACCAAATATAAATTACTACAAGAGACATAGTCTCTCAAAATGTTAACCAACAACAAAGTCATTAGCAACTAGCTAATCAACGTCTAGAGGTGTTTCATCCAGGGACAACGCCCGCTAGCTCACACCCGAACCCAAAATAGCATAAGCAAAAAGCCATCCATGCAAGCAACCTGTTCATTCATTAAAAACATGAACGCCACAATCAGTGGGGAGTAACTCCGGGTTCTCCCAGCCATATCACATTAAACGTACATATAAGGAAATACAAAAGTGAAATCATGCATATATAGATATCCATGTGAGTTACGATAAGAACAAATAGGCAATCCAATATATATTGATAAGCTCATATGGAAATCAAATTGAGGAACCATCATGTTATTCAAGACTCGGGGAAGACACTCTTAGGCAACCGAATACGCTCACTAGGGCTTACATCTCACCGTTAGCGGTATAAGTTTGATAAGATTGAGACTCGACAAACAAACCATACCAAGTCATTCAATGATCAATCATATAATCATTCATCCAACCATACCAATATATTGACGACATCTCTCACGGTAAATGAAACGCACTAGCATCGTGTACAAGAGCAAGACAAGCCAATGGAAGCTCACGGAATAAGACGTTTTCCGGAACCGTATACGATAAGACGTTTCGTATACTCATGACCTAGACAAAACAAGTTCACAGGATAAGACGTTTCCTGGAATCATGTACGATAAGACGTTTCGTACACACAGACTCTAATCCTCTCGGTAGGACGACGATAATAATACGGTCCTAGTCTAAACCTGGCCAGACTCTCGGGATAAGACGTTTCCCGATTCGACATGTGGTAAGACGTTCCACATCCAAGACACGGACTTACAAAATATATGCCGAGTACCCCAAATTCGGTAGATCAATTCACGAAAGAGGCGGAAAGAGATCTATAGTCAAAAGTCAAGCTAGTACGCTACATGCAATAACCCCACCTCGCAAGTATACAACATTTGACGGCCGGGTCGATCAACGCATAGCGTTCAACTCCCAACAACGTCGTCATATGCCCACTAACACATGCATTTAAGCAGTAGGATACCTCTCCATTCCGACATTCCAGCCTTACGAACGGGAAGGTAGCCAAGGGAATGAGAGTACAAAGCACAAGACAAAACCGTGCTCAAACCGTATCATTTGTAAAAACCGACTCAAAGTGGGACATAGCAAAAACCGTCACAAAACATGTGATACAAGCGAAGGAAAATATCATATATCCAAAACATGAATCAATACATGATACCCAAGCATTAGACCAAGTTTAAGAAGCATAATAAATAATAAACATAGATAACTCTCCAAAACAACAAGTTTGGAAACTAACTTAAACAAGGGTTCACTTCAAACTGTCATA